>PVJC01009530.1:0-11730 GCA_004026665.1 Murina feae | reverse complement strand
AATTCTAACCAGTAAATTGCAACCAGTTTGGAGACCAATTTGGCAATATACATAAACTTTAATGGGCATGCTCATTGACTCAGTGATTCTACCTCATAATTTAGCCTGCCTATGGGTTCAGAGATATAAATATACAATGTTTATTGCCACATTGCTTGCCTTAGCAAAATATAGGAGACAACCCATGTGTCCTAAATATAGGGGACTGACAAATACATGTTCTACCTAATGCTACTGCCATGCAGAAGGAGGAGGAGGGTATTGTTAACTGATATCTCAATGTCTCCAAATATTTCAGTAAAAAGAAAAATCATGATGCAGCATAGAGTATGCAATGTAGCCCCATTTTGTAAAAAAGTGGAAAATAATGTGGATACTATTAAAAACAGTGACACATCCACATATTAAATAGACAATAGTGCATATAGTTTTGAATTCAAATGGGTAATAATATACCCATGTTCTGTATGTGAAGAAAAGTTTTGGAGGCTAAGTTGGCTACAGTAGTTACTCCTGGGAAAGGCACTAAGGAAATTATGTATAAGAAACTTTCCTTTGTGCTCTAATGTTTTTCTATATGCAATATTAATTTTTAATTAAAAGCAATTAATCAAAGAAATTTATATTGAATAACGAGTCATTGAGATTTTTAGAAAATTGGAATGAGTCATAAACCTCCCAAAGGTAGATATTATCTGTTATTAAAGCATTCTTTGCATGTTTCTGTCTGGGAACCCTACCTGCTCCTGCTATGTAGACATAGAAATTAGAGCACGAAACATGATCTCAACTAGCAGAAAATACACAGAGATGTACACACACACACTCGCACACTTGAAAAAAAAATTTTAAGGAGTATACATAAATATACCATAATGTTTAGTTAGGGATTATCTCTGTATAGTAGTTATCTGAGTGATGTTTTTTTTTTCTTTTTATTCTTTATTTCATATTTGACAATTGGCTTATATAACTTTTATTAAAAGAATATAATTTCAAAAAATTTCAAAGTATTGATATAATTAAGATATCTATTAGATTACCTAAATTGTATTTGAAAAATATATACAAAATATACAATAAAGTGAATGGAAATAACCAGAAGTATTAACAGTGATAGCTCTTTTTATAGGTTTTTGCCTTAAGTTTTCAAAATTTTCTGTGATGAGTATTAATGTGCTTTAAATGGGGAATTTTTGTTGTTGTTGTTAATTCTCACCCAAAGGGGGTTGGGGGGAGAAAGAGAAAGAGAGAGAAACATTGATGTGAAAGAAACAGATTGGTTGCCTCCCACACATACCCCACACTGCGAGGATTGAACCTACAGCCCAGGTACCTGCCTTTGACTGGGAATTGAACCTTGACTCCTCTCTGTGAGGGCCAATGATCTAACCACTGAGAACACTGGCCAGGACTTAACTGGAAAGTATTTTTATTTTTTCCAATATATTTTATTGATTTTTTACAGAGAGGAAAGGAGAGGGATAGAGAGCTAGAAACATAGATGAGAGAGAAACATGGATCAGCTGCCTCCTGCACACTCCCTACTGGGGATGTACCCGCAACCAAGGTACATGCCCTTGACTGGAATCGAACCTGGGACCTTTCAGTCCGCAGGCTGACTCTCTATCCACTGAGCCAAACCAGTCAGTGCTGGAAAGTATTTTTAATAGTAAGCATAAAAATTGGAAAACTCTCTTTAAGATACAGTTTTAAATTATGTTCAGGTTCTATAGGCTTCCTACGATTAAGGCAAATTAAAACTCCTTCCTATTTGGTGCAATCACTTTTCAGAAAGGAAGAGCAAAATACATGGAGTAAGCAGCCATTTAAAATCTAATAGGAAAGCAGTCATTAGAAACTCAATCTAGGGATGTTATCGGGTGTATCTTTCCACTTTGAGTCAAGGAGAGGTAGAAAGTTAGTGAATTTTCTGCTTCGTATCTCATACTGATTGCCACTACACATGTGGTTTAATAAACACGTAAGGAAAAGAGGGCAGAGCTCAGCTGTTCCAAAGAGAAGTCCAAACTTTTGTCATTCTCCCGGAAATGATTACAAAGAAAGCAAGAAAGCTCTGAAGAGGCTGATGGGAGAGACAGCAGGAGAACAATCTTGGTTTTATATTTGAGGAAGCAGGAGAAAGAGGGAGAAAATGAAAGCTGGACAAAGCACAATCCAATGATATAAAATATCCAAAAGGAAATGCTCAGCTCTATATAGATGCTTTTATTTCTTTAAACTTCATTTAATCGCATATCTGCTCATTTACATCATGATTAAAGCACTCAGCTGCAATCCATCCTTTGCGGAGGGTGTGCTAGACCAGCATCACCCAAGTTCTTTTCCAACTTTGCCAGCTCACTTGGCAAGCACCTCAGTATGGCATCCTGATGAGACCAGAGGAGAAGAGATGAGGTACAGACAAGAGCTAGGGGGCATATTAAATTTAATGACGATGAGTATTGGCTTGACATGCTTCAGGGGAAAATGGAACATAATGACACCACTTTTTTGGCAAGTATGTTCTTATTATGCAATATGAAAAAGAACAAAGTGGCAGCACAAACACAACACATAGATACCCAATACCCACATTTAATAAGTCCCGACATTTTGTCCCATTTGTTTCTTGTTACTACTTTAAAAAAAATTTATTTTTATTGTTGCAAGCATTACAGATGTCCCCCCATTTTTCCCCATTGACCCCAATCCACCCAGCACCCACCCCTCCCAGGCCTTCACCACACTATTGTCTGTGTCCATGGGTTTGTGCATATCAATTCCCTGGTTAATCTCTCCCCACCCATCCCCCACCATCCCTCTGAGATTTGTCAGTCCGTTCCATGCTGCTATGTCTCTGGATCTTTTTTGTTGCTACTTTTAAGAAACGAAACGTTATAAATTCAGTGGGAGCCCCCATTCTACTCCTCTTCTATACTATTTACTATTTCCCCCTTCGTTCACCAGACATAACCACTCTTCTCATTCATGTTACTGTGCATATAAATATTCATAAATAACACTTGCTGCTGTTGTGTGGCAATTTTATATATCTTCAAAGAGATTGTATTGCATTTATCCTCACACATTGCATTCTTCATCTCACATTGTTACAGGACTTAGTTCACTACATGAAGATCTAGTTCATTCATTTCAACAGTTTCCGTGGACACAACACAATTCATCAATTTTTTTTTATCCTCACCAAGGATATGTCTATTGATTTTAGAGAGAGAGGAAGGGAGAGAAAGGGCGGGGAGAAGAGATAGAGAGAGAGAGAAAAAAAAAACACATTGATACAAGAGAGAAACAATGATCATTTGCCCCCCCTATGTGCCCTGATCAGAGATTGCACCCTCGGTCTAGGTGTGCGCCCTGATAGAGTTGAACCCAAAACCTTTTGGTGTAGAAGAAGACACTCCAACCAGCTGAGCCACCCAGCCAGGACATCAATTCCTTTGTTTTTGTATATTTAGGTCTTTTCATCCTTTGCTTTAACAAGCAATGCTGTCAGGAATGTTCTTTCCTGAATCTCCACAGGCACCTGCTTTGGAGTTTCTTAGGGAGTGAAATTACTGACTCAGCGATAACCCAGCTTTAGTCTTAACAGACATCACCAAACTGCTCAAATTATTCTTCAAAGTGATTTGACAAATTTGAGAAGTAATTTCATCAGAAAGATGTTATGGTTTGTGTTTTCCCACATCCTTGTCTATTTAGAAATGAGGAGTGAAATGGGAATTGTTTGTGTTTTAGCTTTTATTCTCCGGGTTAAAAGCAACATTAGTGTTTTTTTTCATGTTTATTGACAATTCAGGTTTCCTTGTGTATGTTATTTCCATTTTTTTTGGATTGTTTGTACTTTTTATTAATCTAGAATTTAAGAAATTTTTGGGCTACAATTTTTTTTGTCAGTTACATGAGTTGAAATATTTTTGCCCAATCTGTAATCAGTGTAAATGTGTTCACTTCATGTTTATTATGCTTACTATATGGAAATATTTAAATTTAATCAACTTTATAAAAATCCTTGTTTTCATGGGTCTGAATGATTTTCTCATTTCAGGCTCCTACCCTAATCTAAGTCATGATGACATTTTCTCATGCTTCCTTCTAAAGATTTTATAGTTTATATTTTCATGTTTTGTTCATTTATTTAACAGGGGTTTAATTTTGTGCATAGTATGAAGTAGAGAACTAATTTTACTGTTTTGCTAGTGAACGACCGCTGCTCTTACTGACAAAAAGAACAGCATTTCTTCCCGACCTGCTGTGCTGCCCTCTGCCCATCACACTCTCATGCATGACTGATTTCTGAGGTCTCTACTCTATTCCACCATGCCATCTATTCTTAGGTTACCACCTCAATGTTGGTAACACGGCTTTATTGTCAATCTTAACAAATGGGAAGACAGATGCTCACCCTCGCATCTCCTAAATGCGCTCCTGGTTGAGTTGCTCTATTTGTCCATATGCATCTCGGTTAGCATCAGCTTCCTAATTTTAATGAAAGACTGTGTTTGAAATTTGATTTGAATTGCATTGAAGTTATGGACTAATTTGGAGAATTGATCACCACACTTCATTATACATTTCAAAAGGTGCATCTATCTTGAATGATTTTCTTAACAATGATCACTGCATGCTTGGCCCACACCAGGCACAGTTCTGGGTGTTAGCTCTGCACAGCGAGAGTGAAAAACAAATGGACCGACCTTTTCCTGTGTGAGGCAGCCTTGAATCAGCAACCAATGAGGACACAGACGAGTAGTCACTGGTCATTGCTAAGAGAGAACACGGCAGGGACGGCCCGTGCAGAGAGCCCTAGAGGGGGAGGTGCATTTTAGATTAGGCCTATTTATTGGTGGGACTCAGTCAAGACAACAGAAGCCATCCAGGGGTTTCAATGATGAATATTTATTTACCAAATCTGATGGGAAAGCTGGGAGTCATACAAGAAATTGTGAGGTGACCACAAATTAGCAGCAGCTGCAAGCTGGCACCTCCATGAGGAAACCCAGGACATGTGCCTGCGCCCCCTTTCTCCCTGGGCAACTTCTCTGCCATGAGGAACCCCAGAGCCTCAGCTTCCAGTTTGGTGGGGCTGTGTTTGTGTCACCCGTGGAGAGAGTTCTCCGTTACAAAATAAGAACTGTGAACCAGAAGAGCTCAGGTGAGTAGGAATACAAAAGCAGTTTCTGTGAGCGGTTGTCAGTGTAACATAACCACCTCCTGCGGCTTGCATCTGTCATCTGGCTGTTAAAGGTAAGGCATCTGATATCAGCGAGTCTCTCCCAGTGTGTCCTGTGAGGCCACATCCCAAAGGTGCTGTTTCCTAGCTGCCATCGTAACAGAGGACATCAATCAGAACCCAACCAGGAGACAGACTCTTTGGTAAGTCAAACAAGGTAAGTTGGCTATAGAGAATCATGAACTGGCCCAGCTGGCATGGCTCAGTGGTTGAGTGTTGACCTATGAACTGAGAGGTCACAATTCAATTCCTGGTCAGGGCACATGCCTGGGTTGCAGGCTGATCCCCAGTAGAGGGCACGCAGGAGGCATTCAATCAACCATTCTTTCTCATCATTGATGTTTCTATCTTTCTCTCCCTCTCTCTTCCTCTCTGAAATCAATAAAAATATATTCTTTAAAAAATCATGAACTGTAACAGGGAGTTAGAGTAATGCAGAAATGGCTACTGAGAAGTGGCAAGAACTTTAAGTAATAGAGAAACAGGATGTGTAGGCAGTAGCTTCTCCCTGGGTTGAATTTGGAGTTGAGTGGGATACCCGGGTAATGGGCACACTGAGTTTGTAGGAAATGATTCGGACATTCTGTGGGCCTGCTGCTGCAGCTGATGGAGCACATAGTAGGAACACTTTCTGCACGTCTCCCTCTGGGAAGTCTTTTCGTGGCCAGAAGCACTTGGGGCACAGGGTAGAAGAAGCAACACCATGCTGAGGAGTATTTTACCCAAATATGCACAGGTGATAAATGTAAGCAGCTATGACCATCCTGCGAGGTCACTCCTCACAGCGATGGACAACCCCGTCCTCACATGGCATCCTGAGAGCGGGACTCCCTAGGGCCCTTCTACTGCCAGTACCTACAGTAGTCAGTGTCTACCAGGAAAACTAAAACCACTCTGAATATTTAAAACAAGGGAATTTAATATAGGAAATGTCTTATGCAAGTTTTGGAAGAGCTGAGGCGTCAAATAGGAAACAGTGAGGCCACCCAGACAGAAGCAAGAGCAGGAAGCCACTATCACCCCTCAGCTGGGGGCAGAGGGGTATGTCATGTGACTGGCACCAGGGGCTGGCATCTCCCTGGGGAAGTGGGGCAACACAGAGGGACTTGAAGCCACAGGACACTTCACAGTCACTGCAGAAGGCAACACCCAAGCCAGAGGTGAACAGGGCAAGCCCGCTTATCCCCTCCTAGCTTCCCTCTAATTTCCCATCGTCCTGTTCCCAGCCCACCCAGAGCCTGGCAGCAGCAGCATACAGATGCTGACCTCCGTGAGCCATGGACAGAGTGGAGGGCAGGCGAGGAATGGAGAAAGAACTGACATACTGGCGTCTGTAAGTTTTAAAGAGTCCAGGTAAGTCTGTGGATCAGCCAGGTCTGTGAACCGCTGGTATATAATAGTGTGTTCCTAGAAGACAGGGACCGCATCTTATTGGCATCTACATTCCCAGAAGTTGGCACAGTGTCTGGCATATAGCAGCTGACTAAGTGATAAGTGGCTCACCGAATGACTAAATTAGTAAGATGTCTGTGAAAGAAACAGCTGGGAGAAGAATATGCAAGGGGTCTTAGTAAAAGAGGGGTCAGAGGAAGGCAGTCTAGACAGGAGGGAAAGAATGATGTGCGGGGACAATAACTAGGTTACACTGCAGACAGGCGGGGCATCTCAGGGACCTGGCCAGCACATCCTGCAGGCGCAGGGACAGGAATGGGGTAATGATCAGGCTGTTTGACGTTTCTCTTAGAGAAGAGATGGTTTTTGGCTGGACTGTGATGGTGGGTGGGAGGCAGAGATGGGCACATACCTATCAGATCTGTTGTAGAGATAGAATCAGCCTTGCTTACTTCATGCTGTGCACCATGGGTAAAGAATGAAAGACATAAACTTTGACCTCAAGAAGCTCAGAATCTAGTGGACAAATCCTGGGCACCCAGGAGACACAGTCAACAAACGCTAGAGCGCAGTGCAGGTGCCAGCTCCACCTCAGCTCAGCCTCCCATCAGCTTGTCCTCACGTTTTCCACAGACACAGCAACAGGTTCACCCCTCCCCCCGGGGCAAAGTAGGGTAGGCCAGCCCTGTCCGACTTAGTCAGTTTTACCCACCATGTTAATAGCAGTCTTCTGTTTTTCATTACAATGGTTTAATTTTTAAAGACTTATCCTGTTGAATGCAAGAGACAGTGGTACTATATCTATGTTCACCAATGTAACAGATCATATTATAGATATGTGACAAGTAGCCATGCCTTTTACCCCAACTTTATCGAGATATAACTGACATATAACGTTGTGCAAGTTTAATGTGTACAGTGTGTTGATTTTATATATCATGAAATGATTATCATCATAGCTTTAGCTACTACCTCCATCATGTCATGTAAGTACCATCTTGTTTTTTGTGCTGAGAACATTTAAGATATACTCACTTAGCAACTTTCGAGTATATAATATTAGTATTATTAACTATAATCACCATGTGTGCAATAGATCCCCAGGACTGATGCATCTTGTACCTTAGCTCAGTCTTTATTGTACCAGAATATGAATTGATTCCTATCTTTTTAGACTGACTGATTTTTAAAATTTAAAGTCAGAGGCCTGACATTGTTATTATGCATATTTCTTCCTTTATTCACAGCCTCTGTGAATAAGAAGCCAGGTGAATAAGAAGAAGTGGCTCCATAGCAGGATAATGAGAAAAAAAAAAAAAAAACAAAACCACAGCTGCCATTTCTCACTTTATTCAGGAATCTCTTCAGTTAATTAGAATATAGTGATTTATACATATTTTATGTTTAATGAGTTTTTAAATCAATATAAAAAGCATTTTAATAACCCAAGAAATTTTCCCTCCTCTGTTACTATAGATCAGCTTTTCCTGTTGGATACCTTAGATAAGTGATCATTTTGTGTCTGACTTCTTTGGCTCAAAACAATATCTTTGAGATTTAGTCACATCTCACGCATACGTGGTCCCTGTGGGACGCTGCCTAGCCTCCTTGTGGCTGCATATGATCTCAGAATTTCAGGTTTGTGGCAGGCAACCCAGGTCTTTAGGAGAAGTATGCCATGCTTCAGACTGCCCACTAACTGGAACTTTCTCTTGCTATTTAGCCTACATGTTTCTTTATTAAATTTCTGCTGGAAATCTGGAATGATACCATTGATATCACCCACAGATGTCTTTCTTCTCAGGCTGTTTATTCTATGAGCAGTTACTGCCTCATCAATCTTCCTCTTTCACTTGCTGTTCAGGTAAGAAATGTGGTTTGTATTAATATCTTCCATTGTCCGTCATAAATCCATACTCAGGATCACTTAATTGTCTTTATTGCTTTTCTTTCAACCCTGTGCTATTTATTACATTTGTCAGATGTTTCTCCAAACAAACAGTGTAAGTCTGTTGTAGGAGTCAAGTGAAATGGCACTGGCCTTGCATTGGGGTCTCTAAAGAAATCCCTGCCAATGAAGTTGACAGTATGGGGACAGGAGTAGGTAACAGGTTCTCAGCGGACAAGAAACCAAGACTATCAGCACACACAGAGCCCGGGCTGGGCACTCAGGCATTGCCCTGAGTGCTTTAAGGAATGAATAGGGGGTACAGAAGCCAGCACACAATTTAATGAAGATGCTAGTACACTTCCCCTTATCTTGACCAAATATTTTTAAAATATATTTTATTGATTTTTTCCGAGAAGAAGGGAGAGGGATAGAGAGTTAGAAACATCGATGAGAAAGAAACATCGATCAGCTGCCTCTTGCACATTCCCCACAGGGGTTGTGTCCACAAACCAAGGTACATGCCCTTGACTGGAATCGAATCTGGAACCTTTCAGTCTGCAGGCTGATGCTCTATCCACTGAGCCAAACCGGTTAGGGATATATATATATATATATATATATATATATATATATATATATATATATATTAAAGGCAAAATTAGGGCAAAAAACAAAGGGTAGGTGGTAATTATATGCCACCAGGAAATTCTGTCAAATAAAATTTGAACCAAAGCTAAGGAAGATAAAAGAGCTTGATAAAATCCCCATCTTCAAATCCCAAAGAAAACAATGCAATGCTGTAGGAAGCAAATAGCAACATCTGGAA
Source organism: Murina feae (assembly GCA_004026665.1). Taxonomy (NCBI): domain Eukaryota; kingdom Metazoa; phylum Chordata; class Mammalia; order Chiroptera; family Vespertilionidae; genus Murina; species Murina feae. Next base: position 2,367 of record PVJC01009530.1, on the reverse strand, counting down.
AATCACTCTGCATACTACCCTACCGGGGGCTGAGTGGCTCCATAGCAGTATAATGAGAAAAAAACCCAAAACAAAACCACAGCTACCATTTCTCACTTTATTCAGGAATCTCTTTAGTTAATTAGCATACAGTGATTTATACATATTTTATGTTTGATGAGTTTTTAAATCAATATAAAAAGCATTTTAATAACCCAAGAAATTTTCCCTCCTCTGTTATTATAGATCAGCTTTTCCTGTTGAACAGCATAGATAAGTGATCATTTTGTGTCTGGCTTCTTTGGCTCAACATAATATCTTTGAGAATTAGTGATATTGTTACAAGTATTAGTAGTTATGGTACCTGGGTTCTTGAACTTAATTCATTCCAGATTCCAGAAGGCTATTTGAGAAACAACTTGTTTGAAAACCGAATCATTTTTCCCCATTAGAAATAATGTAAATAGAATTAATTTGTCCCAGACCCCCACATGATTCCCTGTATTGTTTTTATTTAAAAATATTTTTATTGATTTCAGAGAGGAAAGGAGAAGGAGAGAGAGAGAAACATCAATGATGAGAGAGAATCATGGATCGGCTGCGCTCTGCACATGCCACACTGGGGACTGAGCAGGCTTGTGCCCTGACCAGGAATAGAATTGTGACCTCCTGGTTCATAGGATGATGCTTAACTACTGAGCCAAAGCTGCCGGCCTGATTCCCTGTTTAAACCTTTATTATATACAGTACTTGTCTAATGCACAGTTTAGTTTATAAACAAACAGTTATTTTCTTAAATTTGTCAACCATCTTCTCCCCGCCCCCAACACACACACACACACACATACATACACACACTAATCTTAAAACAATCACTGTCAGCACTCATTCCAGGGGTGTCCTGCAGGGAGTCAGTACGTGCCATGTTCACTTTCTCACATATCACTGCCTCTGAAATGCTGTCCCTTGCTAACTGCATTCATTTATCCAAATTAACAACCATTTTTCTGCCTCTTCAATTGCCTGTGACCAGGCAATTGTTCTGTCACACCTTTAGCAACATTAGCACTCTTGATGATCATTTTTATGTTTTAAAATTGTGCTACTCATCCATTTCACCAGCAACAGAAGCAAAGACACCCACCAAAGTATTCATGGCACAATTTCCTGAGATGTTAGCAAGGCAAGGGTAAGCTGTAAATTGACTTATATGGGCTCATTCTCTCCTCTGTGTGTGACCTGAGAGACACTTTTTGTCAGGCTGATGTATCAGCATGAAAGGGTCATCCGGTCGAGAACCTAAGTTAATTAAGACATTTTTTTTTTCCACAAACAACTTGGTCAAGAACCAAATTGTTTGAGACTGGAGATGTTTGAGAACTGAGGTTTGACTCTAAGTACTTTTTATTGCTGAATGGTACTTTATAAATACACCACAATTTGTTTATCCATTGCCCTATAATGAACCATCAGAATTTTCCCAGTTTGGGGCTATTATCAATAGATCCTATAAAAATTCTTGTTCAAGTACATATGTTTTTATTATCTTGGCTAAATACTGAAGAGTAAAATTGATAGTTAATAAGGTAGAATTATACTTAATTTTATCAGTTTGGCTCTTTATTATACTATCCATTTTTCTACTGAGATTTTATATCTTTTGATGGATTGTGACCCTATTTTCTTTTATGACTCTGAGCATAGTCATAATATCTGTTTAAAATCCTTATTTGCGCCCTAGCCTGTTTGGCTCATTCAGCCTATTAACTGAAGGGTCCCAGGTTCAATTCTAGCCAAGGGCATGTACCTGGGTTGCGGGCTCGATCCCCTATGGGGCGTGCAGGAGGCATCCGATCAATGATTCTCTCTCATCATTGATGTTTCTCTCTCTCTCCCTCTTCCCTCCTCTCCAAAGTCAATAAAGAAATATATTTTTTTAAAAATTCTTGTTTGCTAATTGCAATATCTGGGTCTATTAGGGTTGGGATCAGAGATTTTCTTTAAACAGAACTGGCCACATTTTCTGGTTCTTTGTCAATGGAGTAACTTTAGGTAGTATCCTGGACACTGTGAATGTTATCTTCTATAATAAAAGCGAAACATGCAAATGTGACCGTTACCACCAGCCAATCAGAGCGGCTGTATGCAAATTAACCCAGCCAAGATGGAGGCCAACAGCCACGGAACCAGAGCAAACCAAAGGGTTCTGTTACAACTGCCTGCCTAGGATGGCAGTTGGAAGTGGCACCAGGGCACCAGGGCACCAGGAAGTGGGAAAGCAAGGTGGCGGGCCGGGGAGCGGATAAGAGGTGGCAGGGGGTCGGCGGCCTGCTTGGTGGGCTTTCCAGGCCCTTTGCGGGGCATCGGGGAGCGGGAAAGAGGCGGCAG
>PVJC01009529.1:0-45698 GCA_004026665.1 Murina feae | reverse complement strand
AGCCTCAGATGCAGCTGGGGGCAGGTCCCCAGTGGCCACACACACACACACACACACACACACACACAGAAGGCGCCTGGCAGACTGGGGCCATCATAGGACATCCACTGACGGGTCCCAGACTGTGAGAGGGCACAGGCCGGGCTGAGGGACTCCCTCCTCCCCGAGTGCACAAATTTTTGTGCACCGGGCCCCTAGTCTTTTATAATTGTAAAGTAAAATTCTACTTTAGAACATCAAGTTCATTGGACTTTAGGTATAATCAGTTCTTAAGGAAAACAAAAATTAGTTCAAAATAATTAGTCCAAATAATTAGGTTAATTAGTCCAAATTAAAACAGGAAAAACAATGTAATAAAAAATTCACCATTCTGAGTGCTGTTATTAATTAAGTCATTTAATTCTCAGAACAACTCTATTTTAAGGTGAATACCTATTTTTATTTTCTTAAGATGAGTTCTGGGGTTAGACACAGAAATGAAAAAAGACTGTAAAATCTAATGTACATGTGGAATCTAAAAATGTCAAAGACAAAAGCAGAGAGAATAGTGGTTACCAGAGCAGGGAGGCAGGGAAAGATACTGGTCAACAGGTACAAATGGTGGCTAACAGGATGAGTAAGTCTAGAGATAATGTATAGCATGATGACTATCCATAATACTATACATTTGCTAAGAGGTAGGTACTATTATTGCCCTCCCTTTCACATTGGGGAAACAGAGGCATAAAGTAGTTAAGCTCACAGGTCGGGATGCATATCCAGAGACAACTCTGAAACTTCATGCTCTGCTTCCTTTTACTCGTAACAATGCACGATCAAAAGTTCTAAGTTCTCTACAAACAGAGTAATTCTATAAAAGTCAAATGTCTTTCTACTAGTATTTTTGTCCTCAATATCAATTGAATCAAAAGCCTAAAGAGGCCAAAGAATAACTTAATGTGTATTGTTAACATGAGTATCCTCTTTGGAGAATTAGTTTTTTCTAAATATCTCCGTTTCTCTCATTAGAAAAGACACTCATTATAAGAAACTTAGAAAACGCAAAAACAAAATTCTTCTATAATCCCAAAATTTAGATATAACCATTGACATTTTATTTCCTTCTTGTCTTTTTATCTATGCATGTTTTATATTACTCTTCCTAAAAATTTAGAATCTGTCTTCACTTAAACTTAATAACTATATTGTAAGCGTTTTTCCATGAAAATATTCCTTGAAAGTGTAATTTTTAATGGCTATACAACATACAACATATGTATTCTCCTTACTGGTTATTTATTCCTGGCCTGGTAATAGAGGGTTATAGGTAGCAGGGAGCATAATTAACCTTTGATATTAGACTATCATGTACTATAGAGCATCCTATATAATAAAAGCTTAATATGCTAAGTGTCTGGTCGTCCAGTCGCCTGTTCAACCAATCAAAGTGTAATCTAATCTAATAAAAGAGTAATATGCAAATTAACCCACACTCCGTTATACCCGCAAGCCACGCCCACCAACCAATCAGGAGAAAATATGCAAATTAACTCAACTCAGCCACAGAGCTGGAGTTGCCCCGGGGAATGGAGGAAGCCAGGGCCCTGCAGGCCCTGAGCTCTACTCAAGGCTACAAAGTTTCAATTATAGAAGATAAACAAACCCCAGATACCTGGTTTCAGCCAGGCACCCCAGTAGGAACCTGAACCCTGAAGGGGCTGTGGACAGCCTGAAAACGGCCCTCAGCCCTTCATCCAGGCTGGCTATACCCCCATGGGGTGAGGGTCCCCACTGGAGGGCTTGGAAAGCCTACAAACAGCCATCAGCCCCTCACCCAGGCATGCCAGCAGGTGGACATCCCCCAAGGGGTCCCAGACTGCAAGAGGGCACAGGCCAGGCTGAGGGATCCCCTCCCCCTCTCGAGTTCACAAATTTTTGTGCACCGGGCCTCTAGTAGGACAATAATTCAGAATTCATTTAATTCGACAAACATTCGGGCACCCTTGACATATACCATGCTAGGCTGCAGTAGACATACCAATTTGGGGGATGTCTAGTATCTATTTTCCCTCAGTTGTTAGAATAAAAATATGAGAAAATAAAATCAGAGTTCCATTTTGAGATGTCAGGAACATGACTCCCAAAGCAGAAAGAACCAGACTACAGCATGACAGGATCATGTGAGAATGTGCGTGTTTAAAAATCAGATGCCCAAATCCCAGTAGGGAAAGGGAGATCTAGGAGCTATTAGAGGAAGTAGGAAAGAGAAACTATGGGGTGTGGGCTTGTGATGGAAGGAAGAGGAAGAAAAAAAGGATCAAGAGAAAATATTGAAGCTGGAGCATGCAGGAACCCTGCAGACCTAAGAGAAACAATGAAAACTGTTCCTTCCTTCTCTCCCAACCTCCCCGTGTGAAGGCTGCTGTCCCTCTAGCGAACAGCCCCAGACAAAGTAGAGAGTAGGGTCCGGAGCTAGGGAACAAGTGAGAAGGCCGTATGGCAGTGATCTCAGTTGGCAGCAAAGAAGCAGTGTTATGAGATGCCACTTTGGAGAAAAAAAGAATGAGAGAAACCAGAGAAAGTCCCATGATGCTGCAGAGAAGGTATATGTATATACCAGCACATGTAACGTGGAGACCAATGCAAGGTAATACATGAGAGGGGCACACTGTACGATAGCTAGCAAGGCTCTGGTTTAGAAATGACCCCCGGAACAGCCTGACGAAGAGATGAGCAGTGTTTCAACAGACATAAGGGAGCCCTGCCAGTACATCCCATCAGTGAGCAATGTGTCCTGAGCCAATGAAAGTCAAATATGCCAAGGGTACTCTACACCCTCCTTGGAACTGCCTGCTGGACCTGAGTCATCTGACGGGTTGACCTAAGCTCTGTGAAAAGATGGTCTATGTGTCTCTTGATCACCAAGGCATCCTTAGCCAAGGAAGATATATATATATATTTTTAAATATTTTTGATTTCAGAGAGGAAGGGAGAAGAAGAGATAGGAACATCAATTGCCAGAGAAGTCACTGTCACTAATAGAGAAATGTGCCTGAAGGCTGGTCAACCTTAATTGCTCTGAATGGTCTGAGCAATTAAGGTTGACCACCTGTTACTGATATGTAAATTGTTGCTGCCTATTTGTTGTTGGAATTTCCTGCCCTAAAGATATGGTTGTTTTCCCATTGCCTTAATAAAAGCTTTGAGCAAGGCCAGATCAGTGGGCAGTCTCACCCACTAGAGGTAGACTCCACGCCTGGCCCCCATTATTCCAAATTAATTCCTTCTAGTCTCTCTTTTCATTTTGTGTGCGGCCTTCTCCAGAACTCGAACCCTGAACAGGAACCCTGATACATGTGGGACGTGTAAGGGGCTCCCAAAATCAATGATGAGAGAGAATCATTGATCAGCTGCCTCATGCACGCCCCTGCTGGGGATTGAGACCACAACCTAGGCATGTGCCCCTGACTGGAATCGAACCCAGGACCCTTCAGTCCACAGGCTGACACTCTATCCACTGAGCCAAACCAGCTAGGGCAATCCCATCTACTTTCCACCCCCAACCCCAAATGTTGCCTGTCAAGGAACAATGGGAAGCCACTAACTGATTTCTAGAATCCCTGTGCACAGTGGTCCTGGCAATAGCTCAGGTAGGAGAAGCCTTCCACAAAAACCATGCCGAAGGAACCAGTGCTTACCATCACTTTTACTGTCTGGCTGGAATTTTCTCTTCTTGTTGAATTTATTTGCCTGCTGGAATTTGTTCTTTGGTATTTTATCCCCTTGTTGCTTATTCTTGAACTGTTTCACACCTTTTTTCCCTGGTTTTGTGGTACTTTTCTGAAAGTTCTTAGATGTGATTTTAGGTCCACCTTCCTTAACAACTTTTCTTGGGAATGTTTTTGAAGAGCCAGAATCTAGTGAGAATACAAAATAATCATTAGTTCAATGATCCTGAGCCTAGATCTCTTGTATCCACTGAGATATAATGTTACAGAAAATTATACCCTCTTTAGTGAAAATACTTTGTCTTACTCTCAAATATGAACAAAGTAGGATTTAAAATATCAAACCAAAATTTAAAAACTTCCTCTGATTACAAAATTGTAATAACACAGGTTCATTACAGAAAACCTATATAGTAGAGGTATGCATAATAAAAACTATACATAATTCTAGAGATAACCAGTTTGGTATATTTCTCTATTTTAAGCATAGAGTAGAAGTGAGGAATTATTTATATACTTTTGCATTCTAATTTAACGACTCCATATCATTAGTTTTTACACATAACTTCTAAAAGTTCAATAACATCTTAGGAATCTAAAAATAGAATGAACACTTGAAATTTAAGAGGTATACCATATAGGCAAATTAAAGATATTAATTTTTCAAAAATACTAATTTTCGAAAATAATTTTCAAACCCTATAATAAAGTTATTTGACAAAAATCTTCTTTGGTCAATGAAGTTTGCAAATTAAATACCTAACAAATGAAACGAAAACTGCAACAGCTATGCCCTAAGACTGCTGTAAGAAAAACAAGCCAAGACTGCTTAGGAAACATTTAATCATTTACACGAACTGACTTTTCTATTTTGCAATACTGACACCTGATGGAATATGAAGACATCACAATTAGAAATCTTGAAGATAAAAGTATATGGTTTACCAGTATTATATATTAATCAACTACAATATATCAAACATTAAAATAAAATGTGGTGAATTAGTGTGGCTAACATGAGGTAACAGTATCGCTAGCTGACACAAGAAGCATATTTTGGTAAGGTTATCTTACCATTGTTCTTATAAAATCTGTTTTTTTCTTGTGATGTCTTTGTACCTTTTCCTGTGAATTTTTGTTTTGCTTTGACTTCCATCATGGCAACTCTGGAAAACAAAAACAAAACCCAAAATGATCACTGGATTGCTCTCATCTAAGTCATTACATAGTCACTGCAACACTTAGTCGGAGTTCTTACATACAGAGCAGAAATTCATGTGAGTGCCCACACAAGTCCAGGAAGGAAACAATCACTGCCTCTAAGATTTTACAATGGGAAATAAATAGCAACATAAAAAAATCACACACACACACACAACCTGCACAAGTGCACCCTGGCTAGTGTGTAACTTATTTGGAGACAACACTTCAGTAATAGTACTGGCTAAAAACAGAACATTATTTACATTAAATATGATATACATGTCAGTATTTGTGTTCCTCATAACCTGGGAAGATTTTGTGATGAGAAACTTAAAATATTACCATTTGTTTTCTTGGGTCTCTATCCTAAAAAGGCAGAAACAACAGGTTTCATTTACCATATATTCAAATTTAATGAACAAAAATAAAAGATTATCTAAAAGTTTCCTATGTAACACAATGTAACTAAAACAAAGACTAACTCCAAATGTTTACCTTGTTACTCTTTTAAGTGTTTTTCAGTGACCCTCAAATACTACTATGTTGAAACATTTAATACTTTGAGAAATCTGCCTAACAAGTCATTCTTGGATACAGAAACCCTATGGTACACAGGGCAGACACCCCTCACTTACCCAAGGATCCTGAAAGCAGAAGAATATGTCAAAAGCAAAAGTTATTTGGCTATTTCTCCACCTTCCAAAATTGTATATTCAATTCACTCCTAAATTTCTAAAGTTGATTCCCTGGGGGCGACGTTAGGATCCCTAGACAATACTGTATTTCTGTGACCGTTTGTCAGTCTCTAATTGTTTTTCATGACTGAGACTCGTTTGAACACTACTGGTCAGGCACTTTGTAGAATATGCTTCATTTGGGGTTTGTCTGATCGTTTTCTCACTATTAAGACTGGCTTTATGGATTTGGGGGGGAAGAACACCAGAGGTGAAGTGCTCCTGACATTACTTCATATTATGAGGAACATGGTATCAACATGACTGGCAATATTAACCTTGGTCATTCGGTTAGGGTGCTGTTTGCCAGGTTTCTCCGCTGTAAAGTTACTATGCTTCCCTTTCTACACTCTATTTATTAGAATCAAGTCACTATGTTCACCTAAAATGAAGGGGAGGGGAATTAAACTCTACTCCCTAGAGGAGGAGTATGAAACAATTTGTTAAAATATGTATGTTAAAATCAGCACAGCAACTAAGAAATATTTGGGGTGATATGTTTTGAGATTATGCAATATTATATATTTCTCCCACTAATTTTAGCTTTACCCAATGAATCTTCCCTGCATCCATAATGGTGGTGTTTTAATGGTGACTGTATTTCTTTCATTGCTTCTACCTTTGTTATTTCAAATTCTTCTATAGAGAACATTTGTTTCTTCTCCTCTGTCCATTTATTTAATCATTTATTTACATCAGTATGGTCTCATAGATATTTTTATTACTTGGTTTATAACCTATTACTTTTGTTGCTCAAATTGCTCCAACCTTGGTCAGTGGGAAATAAACTTTGTTTGCTGTGTCCTTTTTAAGACAAGACCCATCTTTTTCAAAAAATCATGTTCCTACTTCCTCATACATGTTGGAAGTTCACCTTATAGTTTCCTTGTGATAGCTGTGAAATAAGTCATTTCTCCAAGGACCCAGGTTCCTTGTATTGAGAGCATGATTTCAAAACCAGGAGACCAGTGCTGGGTGTGCTTGCTGTCGCTGGAGTGTCACTGCTTCTGGGAGTTTTCACCAAACAGGGCTGGCTAGCAATGTGTATGTACACTAGCCTGTATGAACACACAGACCTGTTTCTGTACCTATTAAATAGGCTCATACTAATGTCTCCCAGTTCTGATCAAGTGCCACAGGGTTCTCTGGCTCTTCCTCTCCCTATGCACAAATTTGTGTATTGTTTAACCCTAGCACACATGTAGGGGGTGCAGAATTGCTACCCTGTATCCCCGTGAGATACAAACTTACCAAAGGCAGTAAGTACTGCGTTTATGAGCATTACAACGGACATATGTGCAACGTGCTCGGGGAGCTGCAGAGCTGAGCCAGGTGGCACCTTGCGAAGGGAAGGAGCAGCGGTCTCGCAGAGACAGTGGGGCATGTGGCTGATCTTTCTTTCACGCCTTTCAGCAGGCTTAGCATTACGCTTTGAAAGTAGTAAACATCCGATAGCCAACTTCTGAGCGCAGGCACTCCTCAAACCTTGCCCTCTGCCTCCACGCTTCTCCCTGGGTAACCTCACCCAACCCCAGGGCTCTCTACGCCGTAGAGTCCACGGGGGACTCCCGAGTGTCGCTCCATTAGGGACTTCTCTTGCGATCCGGACCCTGAATCTCACTGCCTACCTGACACCTCCATTTATTTGTGTCCCTTACACCTACTAAGTCCAAAACAGAATCCTTTCACTTTACCTGCACTGCAAGCAACACCCAAACCATCCTCATCTTTCCCACCCTCTTCTTCTCCATCTCAGCCAATGGCAGGCACATCAGACACTCCAGGGAGAAAACAACGAACGCCTAAGATTTACCTTCTCACCCATCGGCTACATTCAGGCCTTCGGTAAGTCTCGTTCAACCGCCTTTAAAAAACACCTCCAACCCTCCACCTTTCATCTCCACTACCACCACCTCAATCCAAACCATGGCCAATAATCTCCAATTACACAACCGACAATAATACAAATCACAGGCATTTTCTAAAGACAACCGAGGCCTACCATGTTTCTCCCTTGCTGATAAGCCTTCACCGTTTTCTACAAATGGGGGCAGAAATGGCACTGTATTCCCTGGAAGAGAAGATCCAAACCCCTCCTCCCACCGTGGCCTTCGAAGCCCCGCAGAGCCTCGTCCCACCCCTCTCCCCGTCCCCTTCTCTCTGGCGCCACTGCACTCTGAGCTCAACAGGTGGGTTCTCTTTCCACAGCCGCCAGCGCAGGGACTTAGCCCCGGTTACCGCTTCCCCCGGGCTTCAGGATCACCCCGCCCGGCACCCGCGTCCTCCACCTCCGTCCCCAACACGCTTCCCGTCGGCGCCCAGAGCGCAGCCATGCGCCTTCAGCGCACGCCCGGGCGCGGAGGCTGGAAGGAGTCAGGCTACCCCTTAACTCTCAGGACAACGCGGGTGGGAAGGGTCCCCAACTCCCAAAACAGACACGGTCACTGAGGGCTGCTCAGCGGGTGACAGATGTGAACACCTCCATCCTCTCGGGCGGCCCCGAGGACCCCCCCGCTCCAGCGCCCGGCGCGGGGCGAACCCCTCCCAGGAGCCGTCGCCGGGTCCCCCGCACTCACCGCACACGTGGGGCCGCCACCGGGCAGCTCTCGGCTCCCGCCGCCGCTTCCGCTTCCTGGGCTTGCCCCGCCCCCGGATCCACTGATTTCTTCTTCCGCTGGGGAGCTGGGGTTAAAGGGCGGGATTAAGCGGCAAGTTGGGCATCGCTATTGGTCCACCCCTGTTTACCTCATCCAGAAGAACCAGGGCGGAGACCCACGCTGGTTTGGCCGTTGGAGCGATCCGTCGGCGAGGGCGTGTGCGCGGCTCCCGGAAGTGACGCCATTAACCCCGTCGCTTCCGCGCCAGGAAGACAGCCGCGCCTCTCCGCTTTGTGAAGCCGCCTTGGTAGGCACGGTTCGTTCTGGAGCCGGAACTGATACTAAACAGTTAACGTTTATAGAGAGCGTTCATTTGCATCTTCCCCGGCAGTCTAGCGCGGAACTTCGGGAGCCGGTTTGAACTGTAATCCTGGTGTGTGTGGGGGTTTTTCCGCTTGCTAGCGCTGGGGCTTTGGGCAAATTATTCAGTTTCTCTGAGGGTTGATGATCTGATCAGTATAACAGAGGCAGCTAAATCAAAGCTCTTCGTACAGTGAATGGTCATGATAAGCTCTCAGTAACATTTATTGAGATAATATTTGTTGGATAAGTGTCTACCGTCTTTAAGGGCTGCCCATGCTTCCAGGCTGCATTGATCCCATTTTCCACACCAGGAAGTGAGACTAGTTGGGATAGTATTCCCACTTCCAGACGAGCAGACGGACACCACGAACGGGCTCTCCAACGCCGCTTATCCTCCGGCAGTTCTGGGCTGAGCTCCGGCAGAGCTTCCGTAGATCCCGGTGCCCCCTGGCTGGTGGCTGCGGGGCTCCGGTTTCCGCCTGTCGTCGCTCGGCCTTCTCTTCTGCGTCTTACCTGCCTGTTGCAAGGGCACTTGCCACTGGATTTAGGGCCCATTGTAACAGTCCCGGATGGTCTCATCTGGGGGTCCTCAGTTGCATCTGCAAAGGCCCTTTTCCCAAGAAAGGTTACTTTCACGAGTATTGGGGTTCGGGCACTGACATGTCTTTTCCAGGGCCACCTGGGAAGTTAAAGAATTGGAACTTGATACCAGGTGTGTCATGTCCAGATTTCACTGTTTTCTGAGTCACCGTTTACTGCCCCTCAAGGCTTTAGGCTTGAGCCTGGTCATCCCCTAGACTTCTTGAGGGTGGGGCCCTGCTTACTTTCCAGCACCTGCCACTACTCAGCACACAGGTGTGTGTTAAGTACCTATTTTTTTGCCTCAACCATTGTGTTTGCATTTCAGCTCATTTAAGTCTCATAAGAATATTTCAAGTAGGTCCCCCCCCCTCACCCCCCCCCCCCCCCCCCCTCTTTTTTTTTTTTTTTAATGGAAAGGGAGGAAATGTAAAGTAGTTTTGATCTGGTGAGCCTGACTCCAAACTCCGCATGACTGCCTCGGTACTGCTTTCTTTAATCCATTAATTCTCCAGTAAATGCTCAAGAACAGGAATTGCAGGTCTATCAGCAGTGCCCATTAGGTAACTAGCATAGCACATGCTAGCACACACAATAGCTGGGACGGATGTATTTGTAAAGGCCACAGATAGCAGCACCTTACATCCCCCCAGACACATCCATGTGGCTGTCTTAAACATGCACATCAAAAAAAATTACATACCAAAGCCCTAGATTAATATTGTAATGTTATTTATCAAGTCTTTTATGCTGTCAGAAATAGATTCACTTGAGTGTTTTTGTTTGTAGTGAATTGAACGTCTCCTTTAGTTTTGCAGAATAGCAACAAAGCTTATATCCTGCAATTTTGCAGTTAACCAAGGTAAGCCCATCAATTCTTCAAATATCGAATAATCTTAATGTCGAGTATTATGTGTATCCCTAAAAGCACAAAATGCTCTTCTTAAATAACACAGAATGCAATTTAATCAGAGCAACGAGACTTGTACATATCCAAGAGGCTTACAGCTATGTGATGAAGGGGATTGGCATTGGGTCAAATGAACCCTGAATCCAAGGTCTATATGTCTATGGACAAGATAGTTAATTTGCATGGGCCTCAGTTTCGGCATACGTAAAATGGGAATAACAACACTTATCTTTTGGAGTTTCTCTGTGATTCCACGTGATAATAACTGGAAAGTTATTAGCCAGTAGTAAATGTTGAGTGGTTCATAGTTTGAGAGACAGTGATAGAACCAAGTTGTGTGCATTAAAGATGCCTTTGCCTGCAAGTAATGAGAGTTCCGCTAATAGTGACGTAAGCAATAATTTTCTTCACACAACACAGTTCTGAAGGTAGTTGGTTGCTCTAGTTCAATAATTTTCAACCTTTTCCATCTCATGACTCGCCTAAACTAATTACTAGAATTCCGCAGCACACCAAAAAATATATTTTTTTCGATCTGATTTTTTTTTTAAAAGGTATAGTTTTGATTCATTCACACCAACGGGTATTGTGTGTTGGCTGTCGTCATTTTTTATTTAACAATCTAAGGGAAAAGTGGTCCGTGCCCCTGACTAAATAGTCAGGTATTGCAAAGTTTTAAAATTCTTTGTGGCACACCAGTGTGCCTCTCTCTGCACACCAATTGAAAATCACTGCTCTACTTTAATGATTCCATAATATCATCGAAGACTTACGTTCTGGCACAGCTTCTGTGCTCCACCATGCTCAGCTGGTTAACTTCATTTTCGCAATTGCTGCTTTCATTTCTTTTCCCCCCATTTGTACCTTTTGACTACCTTCATTTATCCCCCACCCATCTCCCTTCACTTCACCTCTCACAACCACCAATTTGATTTGTCTCAATTAGTTCTGGTTTTTTATATTCCACATATAAGTGGGATTATACAGTATTTATCTTTGTCTGACTTATTTCACTGTTTGCAAAATATACTTCTTAGTTTCAGAATTTGTATCAGAGTTCAGGGCCAGAAGAATGGAAAAAGAGAATGAAATTTACTTTTTTCTTCACTGTAGGGTGCTATCCTTTTATTCCAGAAGGAAAAGACCTAGCAAGGTTCCCCTTCTCTTTCAGTGCCTAACACTGGGTCACATGGGCACCCCCAGGATTGGAAGTCCATCAGGCATTTAGAGTTCACTTTTTTCCCAATACTCCAGTAAAATGAAAGGTCATTTGGTAAATATGCCTCCATCTAGTGGTAGAGATTTAATTTGTGATTTAAACTAATCTGGTTTGAAACTTAAATTTCAATAGCTGTAAGCTAAAACTTAAAATAATTGTAGTATCCTTGGTAGTGGATCTCAATCTTGGCCACACATGAAAATCACCTGGAGAGTTTAAAAAGCAAAAACCAAACCCAGTAATTCTAATTTAATTAATCTGAGTGGGACCTGGGCATTAGAAATTTGGAAAGTTCTCCAGACCATGCTAACATGCAGCTAAAATAAGAGCTGCTTGTTTAAGGAATGGAGTTCACGTTGTTGACTTGATTTTCTAGTTAACTGAGGATTACGCCCTATAACCTTCTGACCCCTCTTGCAAGGCACCAGAATTCAGAATTAAATGTATAATACACTTGTTTCTGTAAATAGAATGTCTTCTTTTTGGGGGTCTTCTGTAGTGACTTAATATCATTAGATACTGAAAATGGTTTAAACTTGAACTATACACTTTCAAATATATTCTGAAAAATATTTGCCTTTTTTTCCAATTCCACATGATTTTGTGCAATTTTTCTCTTTTTCATAGAAATGAAGTGTGTTAGGTGTCAGCTCTCACATGTCTCCCTCCCCCAAAATCAGTTCTTTAGAGTTCTAATTAATGGGTGTGTAACTAATTGATGTTGCTTTTCTGATTCCAAAATGCGTAAGCAGGGATAAAAAGCATGTTATTGATAGAAAGCGTAAGTGAGATTTTGGCAAAGATTGGATTTTATTTTCAGGACCGATTAGAAGCGGAAATCCATGGGAACAGAGCAGTTGCCAACACACTTTCCTTTAGTAAAAAAGAAGTGCTTTGGAGGAGGGAGGGTTATGCTTTTCAATACAATACATTTGCTAAAAAGTGTGCTAATATAAGTCTAAACATTAACTACATATTCAAAAAGTTCTGGTTGCTGTCCAGTAAACACAAAATTGACCTTGTCCTAATTTACTTTCTTTGGTGAAGTGTTTAGGAGCAGCAGAAAAATCATGTGAGCAAAATAAAAATGTATCTGTAATACAAAGTGCCACCTTTAATGAAAGATCATGTCAGCATGTGATGGAAAAGTAAAACTAATGATGAGTTAATATCACTCACAGCCCACGAACTGTCATGTATATAAAGAGCACTTAAATTGTACTATGATTTTGTAAAAACGAAACTCCTCAAGCGACATGTACCAGCTCTGGTTTTAGCTAGAATGGGAACAATTATGTCAATTATGTTTTTTGGGTTTAAGTTTTTGTTTAAATTTTTATTTTAGGCTTGATCAGAGGTGTGTGTGCACGGTTCTGCACAATTTTGTATACGGGACTTGAGCACCCATGGATTTTCGTATCCATGGGATGCCTTGGAGCCAAGCCTCTAATCATTGGCCAGTGGCTCACACAGCTGGTCAGAGGCCTGGAAGGAAAGGATAATGGGAGGTAAGGAGGTCCAGGGCGTAGGAAAGTGAACACAGATTGTAGATATGTCCACATGTTAATACTCAGCGAAGGCATTCACCGTGAACACTAAGCAACCCAGTGGACAAAATGACTCAGTTGACATTAGTCAGCTTTTCAGCATTAGTCCATTTCAGCATCTAAAACTAGCATGACGGACAGGTACCTGAACGGAATGGCAGAGCTGGCGGCCTCACATGGGCCCGATAGCCTCTGAAATAGAAGCTGCCAGCAACAGAAACCATTGCTGAGCCCCTGCGGTGGCTTTATTCCCAGAGAACAACAGGCCGCTTGCTGGTAAGTGGAGGACATTCAGGAAGAGCCAGCAGTTTCTCCTCACAGGGACAGAGTCCCAGTCCAAGTATGGGCTTGCCTTTCCTGCCCACAGGCCTCAGCCAGCACCACCACCTAGAATTTCATGAAGTGCCTGACACATCGCCATGGATCCTATATAACGTAGCATCTGAACAGGGGACACACTTCACAGCAAAGGAGGCCATGCGATCCCACGGCACCACTTCTCCTTCCACATGAAGTGGATGCGCATGCACACTGCTTGCCTGCTGGGGAGATTTCTCTCTTCCCTGTTTCAGCCTGAGTGAGGCTGTCTAGTCTCAGCGTGCATCCACTAACTGAGCCAACTCACCTGTCCACTAGGCCTGGGCTTCTTCTTCCTCCT
Organism: Murina feae; assembly: GCA_004026665.1. Taxonomy (NCBI): domain Eukaryota; kingdom Metazoa; phylum Chordata; class Mammalia; order Chiroptera; family Vespertilionidae; genus Murina; species Murina feae. The sequence goes on along the minus strand of PVJC01009529.1, from coordinate 32,181 downwards.
GCAGCTGTTGGACTGGCACCTTGCTTCATGGCCAAGGTGAGAGCTGAGAAGGGAGGACTGGTCCAGTCCTTTGGGTGTGGAGGTCTGTGCCGCGTCTCACGCAGCGAACGCATGCCCTTTGGTGTTACTTGGGCTCAGTCTGATATGCCATTTCCATCCTACAGTGTGTTGGCGCTGCGTGCACTGGCTTTGTGAAGTAACAGGTGAAACACAACGCAGCCCATATAGGCAGGTACAGAGGATGGTCCTTGGTACTTTGTAGTCAAGCATTCTCTGTCAGGGCTCAGCAACATGCCAGGAGCTGTTTCTTGAGATGTGTGTAGGGTATCCCCCCAAAATGTGTTCACACACTTGGAATTATTAGAAAGGCAGTGTTTATTAAACTATGTTTCATTTTAAAAATGAGCTATCAGCTGTGAAAGTGTGCATACATTTTTTTGAGGACACCTGTATAATTCTTCGGCACAGATGGTATGACCTCGCTCCAGAACCCCAAAGCCCTGGGTGTGATCCTCCTAGTCAGGCTTAACTGCACCTCTTCCCACCACTGGCACCGCCAACTCCACAGAGCCTGCCCGGTGTTCTGGCCCAAGTGAGCAGGCTGCTTTCACCACAGCCTGCCCTTCTTACAGCTCCTTCCTGATCCAGGCCCCACTTACGGCGGCAGCCGGCCATATCCTTTGATGTACTGATGGAAGCAGAATTCCCACATGTGGACTATGTGGCCTCCCAGACCCAAAGGGGCCCACCAGGCACTGTGCTTCCTCCTCTGCATTAGAGACCGCAGGATGAGGCAACGTGTCTTTGCTTCAGAGGGGAAGTCGTGACATGCCCCTGACTAAAAATGTGTACCCCCTTTTTTAAAGTCCTAGCTTCTGTGCTTCCTGAAAGCTTTACTGAAATGGTCTGTCCCTAAATTTCTGTAGCGTTCGTCTCCCAGCTTCTTCAACACGTTTCTTACCCAGGTCTCCAGCATAGTAGCCATTCTTTATCTTATTGATGTAATTGATCAGTGTTCCAGATGGTCCAGATCTCTCTGAATTATATTAAGAAAGAAGGTGGGTGAGCTAACATAGCCCTGGTACAAAACTGTAAATGAATATCACTTCATTCCAAGGAATATGAACTGTTTCCGGTCCTATTTTCTGTCTACTTTTTCATCTTATTTTACCATCTGCTGTGACGACGTAGGCATTTCACCTTTGCTCTCAGGCTTGGGAAAGCCACCCAGCAGTGTATTCGTCCCATCTCCTAGGCCCCCCCCCCCATGGTGTTAGATGCACAGTTCTAAAACGCTGACCCCCACGCCAATGTTTTCCTGTTAATTTACCTTTACCTTTCACCCCTTGGTCAGGCACCGTCATAGTCCAGTACCTTGGGACTCTGCTGCTCTGGATGGCGTATATCCAGGCCAGTTCTTGCAGCTCCTTTGGGGTATAGTCTCTTTTCTCTCTCAGCAGGACCAGCATGCCCTCTGCTGGGTTATGCTGGGTTTTATCTTAGTTATTGACCTGGCCAGGGACAGAGTTCAAATTTTGCCTCCTCAGCTGTTTGTAGAGCTGCATTCTAGGTGTTCTAGAAAGTAGTTCAAATACCCTAGGAGCATTTTACAGTCCAGATGGGAAGGCCAGGATAGGAATAAACAAGATATGGTAAATATCAGAATAAAGTAGGGACAAAGTGCCAACATCATAGTGTGTTCAGCAAAAGGGTTCAGAGAGGGGATGCTGGTTGGTAGCGTTACATACACTGACGTGTGTGTATGTGGAGGCACTCACGTGAGGGGACCAGTGCCCGCAGATGGTTGGGGGTGAAGATGAGCACTGTGTCGCTTGGGGAGTGGGTGAATAGTTTCAGGTGGTTGAAACCTCCATTTGAAGTTGGGGTCGCAGGCAGTAGGATTACAGCATGTAGAGAAAGGCTACTTGTACAGAGTCTCAGGCCCTAGACCAAGGCCGTTTGTACTTTATCCACTGGAAGTTGCCAATGATTTCTAAGTGGAGATGGCGACGTTTGCAAAGTTTTTAAAAAAACCTCTCTGAACTTTGAAAGAAAGTTTAACAAGACTGTGCCTCAATGTTTTGTGGAGGTAAACAGGAGAGGCAGTATCGTAGAATGAGTTCCACCAGAAGTCAACCCTAAAACAAAGATTTGCGTGAAAGGAACTGATTCTTTGTGGTAAGACCAGGAAATGCTAGTATGGGACTGAGGGAGAGAGATCGGGAACAACAGTGTGTTCATCATCCAGCTGTTTTTCATGGTGGGTAACTGGGGAGGAATCTTGTTGGGAGACTTTGGGGGTCAGTGCAGAACACACACCTCGGAGGCATCCTTCCCACAGGGTCCAGGAGCTGGGGTGTTTATATATGAACTCTCACCAGTCAAGAGTTGAGGGCTGCTCCTGGGGGTGGGGGGTTGTGGGTCCCCAGAACTTCCAGCCTACCACGTGGGCATCAAGAAGGCATTTGGTGGCATCAGAGAAACCTCAGACAAAGATGCACCTGCAAGTAAGGGCTGGGCAGTGTGGAATGAAGAAGGAAGGGTGAGGAATATGGACAGGCTACTGGCAGGATCTGCCACAGGCAGGAATAACTGGATTATTTCAGTCCCCTAGACAGAGAGTCACATGAGTCCAATGTGCTGACAGCAGGGAGTGAAAAGAAGGAACAGATTTTAAGAGTTTTATAGAGAAAAAAATGCAAGCATTGGTCTTACAGGCTCTTGCCTTATAAGGCAACAAATGACTCTGGCCATTTAATTACTTTGGAGTTAACTTCAGAAAAGAGTTGGCCTGGCCCCACATGCATTCTTTTTAAACACATTAGGAAAAATAAGTATTCATAAGATTAATCTTTTCAAATACCCATGAATTACACACATTAGGGAAGGACCTGGGAAAGGTAGGTAAAGCTTTTAAACACACTCCTGGGAGAGTAGTGCAACATACACCCACATTCAGACTTGCTTCCGTTAGCCATCCTATCTTTTTCATGGGAACAAAAGAAAAAAAATAGTAAAGAAATAATGTAAACCTTGAAACAATACTTAGGAATAACCAAGATTTAAAAAAGTAAAAATAACCTAACAGTTTGTACAAGTATTTCAAGCAGGAACTTTTGAGAAAACTCACCAAAATCTGAAAGTCAGAAAATAGAAGCATGGGAGAATAACTTACTGAGGCATTAATTTAGTCTCCTTCTCACAGCTGTGACTAAAAGAATGCAAGGCATTTCCCCTTTCCTCACACCCCTGCTCCTCAAAAGGAGGAGGAGGTGGTGGTGGGAGTAGGGGGAGGAGGAGGAGAAAGGCAACAGCTGGGCTCTTGGGAGAATGGAGCTGGGATCTCCAAAAGGAAAACATTGTAGGGGTTAGGAGGGCAAAATGAGGTGGTGATGCAACATAGAGTGGAGGTGGGGATGGGGAGGCCAGGACTCCTGAAATGTGGGTGAACATGAGGTAAGCCAGAAGCACCTGTCTTTTTGAAGTCACCCCATATTGTTTTTAGGAAGGACTTAGAACATTAAAATTTACAACTCAGGAAAAATAACTTATTTTCCTTTGCCTCTGTGTGTTTTTTTTTGTAACTGATTCTCTCCTGTACCCTATATAAGCATCCACAATCTGCATTGATTGGCTGCTTTGTGGCTCATCTTCTTCAAGCTATACTTTATGTTTCCACATATTTGAGAGAGAGCCCTATAAACGAAAGAGCTCGGTAAGCTTTATTTTTCTCTGAAGTAAAATTCAAGCATATATAATATGGCTCTTCTAGAAGAGGATTTTGTGGCTGAAGGCAAGGGCTGATTCTTTTTAGCTTAAGCTATTCCAAAGATTCCTGACACTTCTGCTGTCAGGTCAGGCTTGGCACAATCTGCAGCCAAATCACATAGAAACCCCCCCCTTCCCCCAGGAGATAGTTTGGTTTCCTATGGGTTCCAAATTATTCTCACTCAGTCAGCTTCTCTAGGAACTGTGCCCTGAGAGAATTCCAGCCTCATCAGTCCACAGCCGTGGTTCCCAACAGACTGTTTTGCTTCCCAGGGGTCTTTTGGCAATGCTTGGGGACATTTTGGGGGGTTCTTAATATGGGGGGGGGTATTAGTCACAGTTCTCCAGGGAAACAGAATCAATAAGATCTTTGGATATTCTTAGAGAAGTATTTTAAAGAACTGACGCACATGATATTTGTAGTTCAGATTGAAAGGCCATCGGGCTGAGACCTAGGGAAGAGCCGAGGATGAGGTGCAAGTCAGAAGGCCTCCGGGAGGTCAGTCTTTTGTTCTGTGAAGAGTTTAACTGATTAGATGAGGCCCACCTACATTGTAGGGGACACTCTGCTTTACTCAAAGTCCACCAATTTAAATGTCATTCGCATCCAAAAGCACCCTTACAGAAACATTCAGAATAATGTTGACAACATAGCTGGGCATTGTGGCCCAGATAAGAGGGCACAAAATTAATCATTGTGATGGGAAGGGTTTTGTGTGTGTGTGTGTGCATGTGTGTGTGACTGGCATCTGCCGTTGAGGCTGCTGCTATAGTCCTACAGTGCACAGAACAGGCCTCTGACAAAGAATTATCCAGCCCTCAACGTCAATAGTGCCAAGGTTGGGAAACACCGGTCCACAGGCTCCAGTCACAGGCTTGGTAATGTGACGATAACACCCTTGACTAGAGGTGATGGGACTTTTCCAGTGTGCAGGGAGCCATTAGATTCACCTGGAAAGAAATTGATTGGTGAAACATCTTAATGAAGATCATTCTTCCTGTCACTTTGACTTGCTAGGAGAGAGCCTACTTATGGCAAGCCTGCTGGTTTGGGATTTCTTTCTTTTTTTTTTTTTTTTTAAATATATTTTATTGATTTTTCATAGAGAGGAAGAGAGAGGGATAGAGAGTCAGAAACATCGATGAGATAGAAACATCGATCAGCTTGCCTCCTGCACACTCCCCACTTGGGATGTGCCTGCAACCAAAGTACATGCCCTTGACCGGAATCGAACCTGGGACCCTTGAGTCCGCAGGCCGACGCTCTATCTACTGAGCCAAACCGGTTAGGGCTGGTTTGGGATTTCTGAGCAGAGATACATTTAATGTCTTCATGCCAATGGCCCAGTCAATCTTTCAGCTGCACAAATGTTCTGAGGAAAAGAAAAGAAGGTTCCTGACGCCCCCCTGAACTGAGTGAAACATGACCTCCGTTGTCCCTGGAGTAAAGTCAGCATTGAGTGTAGCTCTCTCTGGACCATGTAGCCACTGAGGCTGGACAAGAGCAACCAAATTGATAATGAATTTGCAAGAAAAATAGGGCAAATGAATCATGGGTACAATGGCTCCATTCATTTGTTTGTTCATTCATTCATTCACTCAAACAATCACTAACTCACGGAACAAATAATTTGTGGAGGGCCTAGAATATGCTAGCCTCCGAGTGAATAAGGCAGCCTGCTCTCTGTTCTCAGGTTTGTCTAATGGAGAAAACAGACAATAAAAGGCAGTTAGAAATATGATATTAAGGAGAAGTAGAGGTTGCTTTGCGTGGACATACAACCTCATTTATGGCTGACGTCTGCTATCCTCTGGTGGGAGAAAACCTGGGTTTGGAACCAGAACTGGATTTGAATCTTAGCTGTTAGACTCCCTGGCTGCCAAGTAAATTACCCTCTTGGATATCTCCTACGAAATGGGGACAAAAACATCAACCATCGCAACTATCACACGGATGTACTGAGAGAAGCACATGCAAAAATGCATGAAAGTGCTTTGTCTGTCATTAAGTACATTAGAATCACGTGGTAGCTTTTCAAAAAATAACTGATGCCTGACCCTCCAGCTCAGACTACGTGGGCCAGAAGCCCTCAGTGCAGCGGTTCTCAACCTGTGGGTCGCGACCCCTTTGGCAGTCGAATGACCCTTTCACAGGGGTCACCTAAGACAATCCTGCATATCAGATATTTACATGACGATTCATAACAGTAGCAACATTACACTTATGAAGTAGCAACAAAAATAATTTTATGGTTGGGGGTCACCGCAACATGAGGAACTGTATTTAAAGGGCCAGAAGGTTGAGAACCACTGCCTTAGTGGAAAGGTCTAAGCATTGGTATTTTTAAAAAGCTCCCGAGGCAAAACTAAAGCAGAGCCATCCTATACAAGCATTGTCAATCTGGATGCAATTCCCCAAAGTAATCATAGTCAAAACATTCAATGCAGTGATCTAGTGTCCCAAGGTTGGTTCAAATGAACAGTAGGTTTGGGGTCACTCTGCTTTCTGGGGTCTTGCTTTAATGCTATAGGCAGTAGAGAAACCTGCTGTAGTTTAGAACATGAGAGGGTCAGCTAGTGAGCTCAGGGGCCAGGGGAATCTGCAGTGGGAGGGAGAGGGGGGCAGATCTCCTGCAGGTAGAGAAAGAAGGTCCATGAGCTTGATAGAACATGACCTCCCCATGGCAGGAAATACCAGTGTCTTTACAATCATACACTGGACTTTTGCTCTGTGACTGGCACGTTTTTAGACATTAAGGATATTATAACTGGAGAGATGACAATCACTATTTTCATGGAGATCATATTCTAGCAGGAAGAGGGAGGCAAACAGTACATACAATACATAAAATGTTAGATGGTGATAGGTACTGTGGGGAAAAATAAGACAAGGTGGGGGTACAGGTCTCTGGTTCTGTGAATGTGAGAGAATGTTTTAGGCAGATGAACAGCAAGTACAAACGCTCTGAGGCCGAGTCAGGCCTAGTTTGAGGAGCGAAGTTGCCTGGATTGTCAGTGAGGATAAAGATAGCAGGAGATGAGACCAGAGAGTTACCTACAGGCCCTATTACAGGGCCTTGTAGGGTATTGTGGAGACCTATTGTTACTCTGAGTGAGAAAGATTTTGCGCAGAGGAGCGCTATGATTTGACTATGAGTTGTGTCATTACGGGATCACTCTTCTGCATGTGGTGAATGAACTCACGGGGACAAAGGTGGAATCAGGAGACCAGTTAGGAGGCTGTTGCTATAATCTAAGGGAGGTGGGGGGTGGCGGGGAGGGAGCAGCGGAAGTCATGCGAAGTGGTCAGGGAGGTGAGGAGGAGGCTCAGAGCCCTGTGAGCTGCCAGTATCACAACTGATGCTTCCAGAACAAGTTGACCAAAACTCGGAAGCAAATCCAGGATTAGTATGTCAGAAACCCAGGAAGTCCACTGAGGTCAATGCCCCCAGCAGCCAGATGGAAATGGCTGCTATTCTGTCCAAGCCCTCCCATCTCCGTGCACACCTTGCATTTGAAACGCTCCAAGCACCATCACAAGTGAATTTGTCTTTGAGGGAGAGAGACCTTCGCGGTGATTGAAGCCTTGAAGAACTGAAATTCCAACTCTGCCAATCACTGCCCTGCTGAACATTTCTGTGCAGAGACATAACACGTGATTGTGCAGAATCTTGCTTGAGTATTATCGTGCATCGACTCTGCGAGATGGGGAATTGGCAAGACTGGTCACATGCAGTGGGACAAAGCGGGGCCCGGCCAGGCACTGACCAGTCTAAACGCCAAAGTGTTTTGCCATGAATGTGTGAGACAAATAGCCGTGTGCAGCCGAGGAGCAGCATGTGCCACCAGATGGCACTATTTCCCCTGAAATGCCTGACAGCACCCAAACCCACAGGATGAAACACTCCCAAATCAGCTAGAGAGGAGAATCCTTATTATTATTAATTGCCCTTAAGTTGAGTGCCTGGAGCCCCCAAGGCAAGGGCTGAATGTGGTCCTGTGGCTTCTGAGGCAGTTCCACAGGCTCCCCGGCACCAATGATTTGAAGGATTCTGGTCTCCCCATCAAGCTCTCGGCAGAGTTTAACACAGAGGTTCTTAGCCACCTCGGCAGGCAGTCTGCGTCGGCTCCTGAATTCCTCAGCATTATATATTTAGATGCATAGAACCTAATGCAGTGAATAACAAAGCAAGCCAAGTATATTGCAACATAGTCATGAGAATATTTAAGAAAATGTGAGACATGGAAATATATGTGCTTCTTTTTAATGCAGTAAATGAAAAGCAGAGGTAGGCCTCTCACCCACTATAAATTTGATATAGTGATGAGCAAAATGATATTTCAAGATATCTGATATCGGCAACAATTGTCCTGTGGCCTGCAATCATATTTGATGAGATTGCTTAATTTTAGTTAGAAGTTAGTCAAAATAAAGATGTATTTTATGTTCTCAATGTTTTATAGGTATCTTTTCTTCCCTCCCTTCCTATTTTCCTTTCTCCTCTTCCTCACTTTTTTTTTTAAAACATTTAAGTTCTTTGACCTCTTGAATTCTTTTCAAAGATGATCTCTTAGCCATGGCTGGTATGCTCAGTGGTTAGAGCGTCAGCCTTTGCACCAAAGGGTCTCGGGTTCGATTCCCAGTTAAGGGCATGTACCTCGGTTGCAAGTTCAATTCCCAGCCCCGATTGGGGCCTGTGCAGGAGGTGACCAATCAGTGTGTCTCTCTCACATCAATGTTTCTCTCTCTCCTCTCTCTCTCTCTCTCTCTCTCTCTCTCTCTCTCTCTCTCTCTCTCTCTCTCTCTTTCTCTCTCTCTCCCTCCGCACCAGCCCTCTCTAAAAAAAATCAATGGAAAAAATATCCTTGGGTGACAGTTAACAACAACAACAAAAGACAATCTCGTGTAGATGAAGGAAATATCCTTGGGTGACAATTAACAACAACAACAACAAAAGACAATCTCGTGTAGATGAAGGACCCCAGGTGAATAATCCTTGGTTTGTGCCTCTTTAATCAGTCTACTGTGCATTTTGCCAACGGAAGGAAGCAAATCCTCAGCCAAACTAGCCGAGCTCATATTAAAGATCTTGTAGTATTCCCTTTCCCTTCCTACCCTTCCCTGCTGTTATCCTACCCTTGGCCCACAGCTCTTTCTCCCCTAGTCCTTTCTATCCTCCCCTGAAGCACTAAGGTTTCTGCTCCTCCTCCTCTCCCTGGAGTCTCTCCTCTCTTCTTTGGGAGCTGAAGCCAAAGCAAGTTCCTGGCCCCTCTTTGCCCTTCCTCTTTCTTTATCTGAAGTCATAGGATTAGTCTCACTCAGTCACCACTCAGTGATTTGTCTTTTGTTCTTCCTTCCTTTTCTTCTGCCTCCGGAGGTGGAGGAGGAAGAGGGAGGATGTAGTAATGGATGAAAGCCAGCAAGGTCCAATATTAGAGTAACAGAAAACAGGGCAGCTTTTGAACCTTGACATCATTTTACACATAATGCCTCTTTCCCCTCCTCCCGTCCCACCACTCTCTATCCCTAACCTGCTTTATTTTCTTCATAGTTTCCATCCTTATCTGAAATGATTTATTTATGTATTGACTCTGTGACTGTCTGTTTCCCAGCTGAAATGCTACCATCCCTGAGGGCAGGATGACTTGTCTTTTTCACCTCAACCTCCCCAGTGCCTAGAACAGGCCAGGTGTGTGAAAGATACTCAAATGATATTTGTTAAAGGAATGGGCCCGATTGGAACGGAAATGCGAATAATTCTTTAATGACAAACATTTCCGTCTTTTTTAAAAATCACGGTGTTTGATTGACTCCACAAATATAAAAACACCATGAGTGAGTTCCATGGAGTAGAAAGTGAAGGAGAGAAGGAGACTTCTTAAGAGATGGAAGAGTAAATTGAGAATAAAGTTTGGTTTGGTGATTATAAATAATGTAATATGCATAAGTATATTAATTTTATGTAATGCAAATATACTTTAGACTTTTCAAATACACTAGAGAATATTTAATGAAAACAAATATTTTATTCTCTCTTTTTGAATTATGTAAAAAGAAACTCCACTGTATTTTATACTGTCTTTCTGTAAAATGCTTGTTATGGGTCATAAGGGACTATTAAACGTGAAATAGAATAAATATATTCAATAATGTATAATAAGTATGTATTTAGCAATATGTTGCTAAATACTAGAGGCTGGGCTAAATTATACACACAATCTTTTAATAGTACAAATTAAAGTTGGTCTTTTTATTATTAATAATTTAGTTTCTTTGTAAATTGTTTCACTTTCTTATTATGCACAAGATGGGTAAGGATATTTAATCATTTTATCTTTGTGCATCTTAGCCCAGACAAATCAAGGTATTGTTTGCTGATACATCAATCCACCGCTGGAGGGACTTTTGTACCCTCATGGATAACAAGGGTGACAGAAAACTATAAAACAGGAAACTCACATCATTTAAATTTTCTAAGGAAGGAGAAAACGATTTCTGCGCACTGCATATTGGGGGGTTGTGTGTCTTAGTTCCAGAGAACTGGAGAAGCTGTAAGACACCTTGACGCCAGTAGGTGGAGCAAGCGAGCAGTCACCAAAGACAAATGGTGCACAGTGACTTCATTTTCTGCCCGGGACTGGCATGCCAAGACTCCTCCGAAATACCTTTGGGGCCCTTGCTGGTGGTATATTTGTTAACATGTGGAGATATGTGGACTAAACACAAATTAGGTGAATTTGGAACATTTAAAAAATAAATAATTGGCCACTTGCATATGTTATCAAATTGTAAGCTATGCGACGCTCTCTCTCTATGACCAACCAATTTCTAAAGTCACACTGGAATATGAACTTGTCATCAAACGAGTTAATAAGAACCAGAGCGTTGATCTGGGCTGCAATGAGTGAAGAAGTATAATGTTTAGAATAAGAGATGGTGGTTCTACTCTCCACAGGTGACGCAGACCACTTGGAAAGAGGTACTGTTTGGAATAGCACATTTAAAAAGTAGATATGGACAAATTGGAGACTGACTATAAGAGAGTGATAAGGATGCTGAGGGCTTTATATAAATACATTAAATATCTACTTATCTTCGTGATCTTTAAGGTTCCTTCCAATCCTGGGATGCTATATGATTCTAGAAAGTAATTACTTAGCATCCTTAGACAACCAGACTCTGTTAGACTTGATTTATTTCCCCACTGAGTCTAGAACGGTGTTAGTGCATGTCAGCTCCTTTCCCCCTCCCCTGCCTGGCCTGTCCCTGTACACTCATCATTTCCTGGCTTTTCTCCAGTCTTTGACCATGTGCATATCTACCTCTAAACACTATAATTTGGATTTCACATGTCTTTAGATTTAATGGAAACAATTTCATAGAAAACATGTCTTTTAAAATTTGTCCTCGTTTGCTTAACATTAAAGATGAGAGAGAGAGAGAGAAAGAGAGAGAGAGAATTATTTGTAGCTTGTCTTTTGTGGCTGAATATCGCCTGAATACAGCACAATTTACCTGTTTCATTTTGATAGACACCTTTTCTTTTTTTTCTATTTTGAATAGTCATGTTCTGAACATTCTTATTCATGTCCCCTCATGCAAACAAAAAATTGATGTAAGTTGAATATTTTCTATGAAATACAACTCTTGTGAAAATCAAACATTCTGTCCATGCACAATCACTGACTCAATCATTATTGCCCAGGAGGGACTCATGATGACAAGACTTATAATGTATTTACAAACCAGGAAACAAACATCCAAAAGTACCATGTATATTGTAAGAAGAGGTCATTCATCAACTTGCCGATTTTCTTTATATATTCTAGATAAATTCCCTTTGTTAGTTACATGTGTTGCAGATATCTTTTTTCACTCTATGGTTTGCATTTTCATCCTTTGATAAAAATAGTTTTTATTTTAATATTGTCCAATTAATTAATATGTTCTGTCGATAGTGCTTTCTGTGTTCCATTTGATATTTTTATACTCTCAAATTGTGAGGATATTCTACACTGCCTTCTAAAAGATTTAGCATTTTGCCTTTCGCATTTAGATCTTCAATCCTCTAGAGCTGTTTTTTGTGCATGGCTTGAAGTAGGAATCAAGACCCTTCCTTCCCTCTTTTCTTCCTCCTTTCCTCCCTCCTTCTTCTCTCCCTCTCTCCTTTTCCCCCTCCCTCCTTCCTTCCCTGCCTTTTCTCCTTCTTCACTTAAACGTATTCAATTGTTAGCACTATTTATTGAAAAGACAACCTTCCCCTTTGACTTTGCAGTGGTTCTTTAGTTGTAAATTAAGGGATCATTTATGTATGAATCTGTATCTGGGTTTTCTATTTTGTACCCTTGTCTACTTGTCATCCTTGTACCAATACCTCACTGTCTTAATGTCTAAGCACCATAATATATAGAGCAAGTTCTCCTGTCTTCTTCAAGAATATCCTGGCTAATCTTTGCCCTTTGCTCTGCACTGAATCTATTTAGTTTCATTTCTTTCCTTCTTCCCTCCTTCCACTGTTTGCTCCTAGGAAATCTTTTCATTCAAATAGATTTTACAACAACATACTGCTTATGTAACTCTTATTTTCTCTTAGGCTCAGATTTGAATTATAAAAGAATTACCTTGTCTTTTATTCTTTTCAGTAAAACATAGTTTCTCTACATAATTTAATAGCGTGAGAAAGAGACTAGAGCTGAACGCTCCTAAATGTTTTAACATCTCATTTACAAATGACCCAATGAATCATTCACACTAACTTTAAATTTCATGTCATTTTAAACAAGAGGATACAAAGCAGCAGAATGCCAGGTGCCACCCTGCCTTCATCCTTACCACACTGTGCCAGCCTCTGTCGGCCCCACCACCTCCTTCTCTCCCAACCCTTCCTCCCTCCCTGGAATGTTTGGCCTCATGTATCTGTAAAGAATACTTTACAGGTGTGCTTCCCACTTTAGCAGTTAAAGCCCGTTCACATCTGCTCACTCTCGTGAATTACTGGAACAGGAGCTCTCCATGCATCATCAAACACCTGCTCCAAACCTGCCACAGAACAACGAGATTTGAAAAGTTTAACGAGAAAATAAACTACTCAATGATTAATGAAAGGTGCATAGAGTTTCGGGAAGCGGATGTCAGTCTCACCCAAATGCTTGCAACCAAGGAGAAATTTATGGCAAGTGTGCTAGTGAATAGAGCTAACTAAGCTCACAGCCTTTATCTTTAAATCACATTTGACTGCTGGTCATCAGAGACCTGATCTGAGTGGCTTAAACTAATGAGGGAGATATACATCCAGAGACAGGCTGTACAAGGCTGGTATGGCAACTCACCCCCTCCAGGAATGCAGGCATCTTCTTTCTTTATGCCTTAGCACCCTGGGTCACGGAGTTTGTCTCCTCAAAGTTGGTAATTCAACATTCAACATGGCTTCCAGAAGGCAACCACTCTCCTTGTAGTTTAGCAAAGCCTGAATGATGTCACTATAAGTCCCAGTGAAAAGAGGGAGAAGCTTTGTTTTGAGGGCAAGAAGAGAGGAGAGGAGGTGAAGGAAATTTCTCCTAACACAGTGGGGCTGCAAGTTAAAGGATGTCACAAATTGTTGCCCATATCTCTTATAGATCTCTGGATTACTAGTAGGTCAAAGGCATCTGGATTCTTGGTTTAAAATTGTTCTCCAGAGAACTGTGAGCCAGCCATCTATGAGTGTGCCTACCTCCCTGCCTGCCCTTGGCCTCATCCTTCTAGGTACCAAGCGTGCTCATGCTCGCCCTCCTCAGTTGTCTATCAAGTCCCAGTTTCAGGTATTACTCTGAAACCTGTGTCAGTGACAACACTCGTGACTTTCCCCTTGGATTTCTAGGTAAATACTCATTAAACAGACACCCCAAGTGAATCAACTATAGTTGCTTTACATCTTTCCCAATTTGGGGCTGAAACCATATTTCACTGCTTTCGTTTACATTCATTTTATTAGTAGCAGGTTTGGATATTTTTCATATTTATTGGATTTAAAGCCTACTCAGATAATCCAGGAAGATCTCATCTAGAGATCCTTCACTTAATGACATCTCCAAGGAGCCTTTTGCCAAATAAGATCACATTCACAGTTCCTGGATAAGCATATCTTTTGTGGGACCACCATTCAACCCACTGCAGCTACCTTGACAGGAGCTAAAAGCTCCCAGGGCAGCTGGTTCACCGGGACCTGTGTCCATCAGCTCACCTCCCCAGCAGGCCATTGGTGCGACTCTGCTATTACCCGCTCCTCCTGGGAAATATGGATTCTTCTGTTCAGAGGCTAAATTCCTCCAGTATCCACTGAAAGGTCCCTCTTTCTCTCTCAGTTCTTCAGGACATATAAGAATGCCTTGTTAAGGAGACATTTCACAGTCGGACTTGGAGGAAAGCCATGCATTTGGCCCAGGCCCTTTGACCTTCTTGCTCCTTTGTCAACCTTAATAGAGACGCAACAGACATGCCTAGCAGGACCAGACTATAGAGAAATCTATAAGCCGTTAACCATAGCTATATAAAACCAATAAGAATCAATCTCCACACTTGACTTCAAAGCATGCTAGGTTTCAGAAGTGACCTCCAAGTGACAGTCTGCAGCTAGGCTTGTGATCAGAGAGGGCTGGCCAGGGACAGCGCCTCAGAGTTTACAATTTGTTCGACCTTCAGGAGAAAGCTCCCAGGCTTAACCTTAGGAGGTGTGATTCATCAGAAGTGGAGGCCATTCCTTAACATAGAGAGGAAATGAAGGCCCGGGAAGGGTTTCACAGGGAATTAGCAATGGCCAAGATCCTGAAATAATTGGGCTTTGAAAATCCCATGTTTTGCTTTTCTAAATGACTTCGGGTTGAATTATGTTTATTGATCTTCCTGAGCTTTTGCAGCCTGTAAATGATGAGCCTTTTACTGCACTCCATGACTGAAGGGCACACAACTGTGAGAACAGCTCATTTCATTTTTTTCGATTTATACAAAAGATGCTATGGCAAGAGCTCTCTAGGCACCCATCTCAATACATAAATATAACAATTAAGCTAAATAAAAATCCTGCAGGTTAAAGGGGCCTCACAAAAGAAAAAAAGGTTTTTTCCAAAGTCAGAAAGTTTATCCACAGCGGAAATATCAAATCAACATGGGTTGGTGCCAAACCATTAAGGTAAAAAATAATAATAATCAAGAATGATGGAATCGAAAATAAAGAAAAAAAAACATGTTTCCTCCAAAAACAAACAAAGAAAAAAATACCTTTAAGCTGTGAATTCAGGATTCTAAGCACCTGTTGTTACTGAATTTGTACTTATGTGTTTTCCTGCCAGGGGTTGGTGGTGGCTGGGTTGGGAAGGAGAGGAAACCAGTCCTAGAACAGAATTGACACCACGAGTGTCTCAGTGCCCATTACATGTGACAATGGTGAGTGTGGGCACATCAGTATCAGATATGCTATAGTCTTGCTACCCCAAGTCTGGGCAGACTGGCGCCCAGCTGCATAAGCACCGGCACCTGAGGGCTTGTTAGAAACAGAGACTCTCAGGCCCCATCCAGATTCATTCAGGCAGAATCTGCATTTGGCACGCCACCCCCCCCCCCCCCCCCCCCCCCCCCCCGGATTCTCATGCACATTAAGGTGAACCTCAATGGCCAGTCTGGCACTCACCATCCACCCTTGCAAAGATTAGGCTATTTTTGACTAAGCGACAGCACTCACAGAGTGGGTGTCTGGAGCCAGAGACTGGGCTGAAGGGAACAGAGAAATGGGTTTGCATTTTTCCTTAGTCAATCTGAGCCGAAGAATCTCAGGAAATGATCCTGAATGGATTTAAATTCTCCGACTCACATTGCTACATCTCCAGATCCTTGATGACCAGCTTCCGACCACAACTATTCCGGGGTCTTCTCTCTGACTGACACCGTGTTTCAAATCTCATACAACTGGAGGGCAGTCCACGCCCGGCAGTTAGAGAGTCAAAGCGATGCAGGCGAAAGGTTCTTAGCGAATGCTCTTGGTAAAGATGTGTTTTGTTTTGGGCTGAAACTATTATATAATCTTCCCAATTTTTCTCTCACCACTACTATAAAAAAGGCGTGTAGATAGATGCTGCAGACTCAACAAGGTCAACGTTATCAAAATTGTTTAATCTCCAAGCATCCTCACTCCCTCCCTCCTCACTCCCTCCCTCCTCACTCCCTGAGTCATGGATCCAGTGAGCATTTCTCAATCATCTCCTTGACATAAACCCCTTTGCTCTTGGATTGCTGCCTGTCTCCTCTACTTCCTTTTCCTGCCAAGCCTCACAATTAGACATCAATAATTGCCTTTATTTCCGTAAGGCCTTGCTCTGTTTCCCTGCCATCTGTTTCTAGCCCATTTTTCTACAGAAACAAGTCTTGACAGGGCCTTATCTCTTTGCCAAATGCAAGGCAGAGAGACTCTCGAATGTCCACTCGGAAACAGGCACTGAGGATAACCCTCTCTCTTTCTCAAGTTTCCATGATATTTGCTCTCTTACCCACATGACTCCTCTTTCCATTTGCTGCCTCGGTTTCCTCTAATCATCCATCTTCTTCCACAAGAAAAAATAATCACAGATTTTTCAATTTCCCACCACCAACTGATAACAGCTACTGCTTTTGAGTAGCTTTGGTGTGGGGCAGACACTGTATTTGACATGTGACTTACATGTTCAATTAGACTCATCACATACCATGAAGTACTCATTTCAATTTTAAAGAGAAGAAACTCAAGGCTCAAAGAGGTTAAGTAACTTACCTAAGGTTAGAGAGCTGGTTAGTGGGCAGCCAACGATATCCAAAATATGGCCCGTAGAAGTCTGTTGTCTCTGGAGAAACCCAGAATAATGGGAGCTGGAAGCACTGCCCAAACCTTCAGGACAACAGGTGCCCTGTAGCTGCAGTGCTTACTGGAGACAGTTGGAGGGAGCCTGCATCTCAGGTGAAGTCAGGTAGGAGGCACCATTGCATGTGATGAGCCAATGGGATAAAGCTGGGAAGGAGAGCTGCTTTGTGGAAGCTGATGCTGAGATATGAAAGTCAGTAGTCTTGACTGGGAATAAACTTGAGTCCAGAAATAAAGTCTTACTTATTTTATCTGTAAGCTCCATGACCCCACATTACCCATTTCAATGCGGGATTATAGAACAACTTGATTCAGGCCAGTGAACACCCCTGTGACCTTTCTCTGGTTCGATGCAGTCACGTTGATTCACCTGCCCAGCCTTTGATGGAATCCAAGCCACACTCTCCTCCAGACTTGCTGAGCGGCTTTGTGCAAACTACATGCCTCTTTGACCCCATGTTTCCCCATCTGAATGCAGGGGCCCGTTCAATGGATGAGATGTCTAAAGAGATCATGCATGTGAGGCACTTACTATACAGAAAGCCTCTCTGAAGGGCTTAATGGGCCAGAGGCTGGGAAGGGAGGGAGTGAGGTGGAGTCGTTGCCCTTAAGGGATTATAGTGTGGGAGGAAGGAATAGCTTGAAATTGGGTCGTTTACCCATTTAGCTATATTTGTTGAATGGGATTTTCATGGGGAAGCATTTCTTGGGTAAACAAGTGAGGCAGCCGAGTCTACATCACAGAGACCAGCAATATATATATATTTTAAATGGAAACTGTAGAAATCAGATTCCAGCTCATCATAAATAATAACTTTCTAACACTGAACACTGTCAAACAATTCTTGACGATGAAGGCGTTTCCCAACATCGGGATTATACAAACCCCTTTCCCGCATTAAGTGTGTCAAAGGCCTTCAGAGGAAGGAGTGGCTGAATTTATGTTGTTTTGCTCCTACCCATCTGCCTGACCTTTAGGTCTGAGAGACTCAAGGTCAGGGCATTCCCCTCCTCCACCTCTTTTCTTTCTTCCACTCCCATTGACCATTCATTCTGCCACTTCTGCACTTCAGACACATGCACCCTATTGCTGACTGAACTTGGATGGCTCCAATCCCCCAGGATGATCTTCCCTCATCCTCCTCCAATCTGTGAGCAGGGACTCAAAGGCATTTCATAGGCAAGTCCCTTACAAAGGACTTCCCTGCTGGGTTCTAAGGGAGAGTGAGAGATGGTGCTGTCAGTAGAGGGAGATGTCAGATAAGAAAAGAATCTCATAGGCCCTGTCAACATGTTTTAAAAATTCTTATTATTTTCTCCACTCAAAAAATGATTTTAAAATTTACTATTTTTTTTGAGCTCTGAAAAATTAATGTTGTTTTATAACTTCTGACAAAATATGTTCTGTAGTTGGGCAGATTCTGTTAACTCACCTTATGTAATGAAGCAATTTTTGCATTTGGGTTTTGACAGATACAATCCTCCCAAACACACGCATTGAAGTCTGCTTCCCCCCTGCCACCCACTGCAAATTAAGGCCACCTGCAAAGTCCACCTTGGTGTGCAGAGTCTAAGCAGGACACAAAGAGGCATAATTGGAGAGGAAGATGCACCTCACAGGCCAGACAGAGCCCCAGGGTTAGCAAGATGCTCATCCAAGCCTCCCATCGTCAGAGGCAGTCCCTTAGCGAGGCCGTGACCAGCAACTGTGAGTGGTCAGCTCCACTCCTGACTCCATTTTTGCCCCATCCTTGTATTTCTTTGTTATTCTAGTTAATTATAGTTTATACTATATCATCATGTACAAGTTAGCTATCCTTGCAGACTAACTTAAGTCCTTTTGGAAGGCAAAATGGATAAATAGATGAGTGCATGAATGAATGGGTGAATAGACTGATGATGGATAGATTCTCTTTGACAGTCACCTATTTCCATTTAATTTCATTTACAATTTCCTCTTTTCTTTTCTCCCTCTAATTCAAATTCTCTTTGCACGCATTCACCTCTCCTGCCCCCTATGTCCCATCCCTGCTTCCCTCCTCATCTCTGGGCAAGGATAGGGTTGGGGTAACTGCAGGCTTCGCACTATTAGAATTTTACAGAAAAAAGCCTCTCACGTATGTTCCCGAATGCTAGGCTAGGGCTTACTAGTATCTTACCAGCAATTTTCCCACTTGTCTTGTTCCGTTTCCTTGTCCATCCCTGGTCTTAATTCTGGAGAGCTCACCTCTACCTTGTAATCTGCCTAGGATGGCCCAATTCAGGTTTTCTCCAAGAATTTAGAGCAATTTTCACTTGGGCATTTGGGTACAACTATAATAAGATGGAGAAGATTCTGGGGGGAGGCGAGTCTTGAGAAGAGAATTATTGAGAGAAGAAATAATTCTAAGTGTTAGCTTCTGGTGAGAAGGGTCATATGCTGAGAACTTCCCACAGTCCAGGAATACAGGAATACACACAATCAGACTCATTGCATTGTAGTCATGCCATGTACCCTCACACATTCCATACGTTTACTCTCAAGGGGGAGAATCAGTCTTTTCGGTGGACAATGGCTTCATATAGGAGTTCATGCAAAACAAAGCCTATTGAATCAGTTCAATAGTGGAGCCTCATCGCATTCTGAGAAAGAACTTTCATTCAGAAAACATGTACTGAGTACCTACTGTGTGTAAGGGAACCCAGCAAGGAAAGGGCATGAGGGTGAGGAGTGATACACAAAGATGTGTTCCAGCCAGTTTCGTAAGACTCTTTGGGGAAAGCACCATGAGGAAAATATGGCAAATCAAAAGCAACAAATCAAAATCACCAGATGTGGCAAATCATTATTTTGTTTGGCATTCATTGCCGTGACTCTCATCAAGCTGAATTCCTTCACAGTTTATACGGTTACAGTGGGCATTTTAGCGTGTGAGACAAGAGGACTATGGGTACCAACTCTTCAGGAAAGGCACTTATCATCAACGGAGTCCTTGTGGCGTCATCAACAGCTAGGAAATGTGTATTCTGAAACCCCTGGAAGAGGGGGCAGGTTAGACAGGGAGCCGGCAGGTACTTTTCAGGGAAATAGGGAAAAAGGCAGCACATTGCAGGTATCGATGGAGATGAGTGCCTGCCAATTCTCTCCGAGAATGCAGCCGTAAGAGAGGCAGAGAAGCCTAAGGTACATTGCTCTTTCCTTTTGGTTTATCCTTGGTTGTGATATTTTAATACAAAGCTACGTGCTACCCATGGAATAAAGAAAAGAACAGACAACCGACTCTGACCGAACTGGTGTTCCTCCGCCCTCCGCCTTGAGCCTCGGCCCTCCTTTGTTAGCCTCGGCCCTCCTTCCGTGACATGTCTCCATTGAACCGGCAATGGCTTCACTTCAGCCTCTGGGTTTGGCCCTGTTAGGGCTTATCTTTTGTGCTTAGCGCTGGGTTCTTCTTTTCATATTCCCTTTTGCAAGAACCTGTCTGTGTCCTTCCTGCTTCTAAGCCTAGGAAGTAAAAGAATTCTGTGTTGTTCTCTCCTTGGAGCCCCCATCACTCCCTGCCATACCAGACAGTGTACATAAAGTGCTTTAAAAATAGCCATGTACAAGTGTTAATTGAGATGATTATAAGTAGCAGCTCTATGTATCTCAAGTTGATTTCTAATCACAATTCCCGTTATGAGGTCAGATATGAAATGAAAGTGCCCTCCCTGCTTCTGCGATGACTGAGCCATTCAGGCACAGTGCTATTACGGCAGCTGGGAAGCATTTGAAAATGAGCTTTGCTTCGCTTGGCATGTCAGATGGCAATTTTAAAGACTGGGTCCTATTTTTTAAATATCACAATTGATTCACATTCAAGAAGCACCTGCCCCCTGCTGGGAGAGGGGCTCCCACATGCAGCTGGTGGTGGGACAGCAAACCAGGAGCATGGGGACCTGGTTACACAATAAACACTGGTGGGGGCATTGCGTGGATGGTCAGCCATGAGGGATGCGTCTGCAATACAGGGCCGTTTTGACAGGGGACAGGTGGTGATTTTGGCAGCTGACTGACATCAGAGAGAGCCAGCCAAAACCCCTGTGGGTGTGTTGGCAGGAGGGCAGAGCCTTCCCAAAAGCGCTGAAAGGGATGGCGTGATGGTGAGCAAACTCATCAGTGATGGCAAAGTTCCATGACAGTCCCTGGGAATATATAGAAAAATGCTTACACGTCACATTTCCTCCTATTGTTCTCCTAGGTTCTACTCCTCAAGCTTCACCCCATTCAACAGACACTGCCTCCTTCCCAGACACATGAGAACTCCATTTATCATGCCCACTACCTAATAAGAACTGCTTTCCTAAAAATATTTATCATTATTTCAGTAGCAGTAAGGCAAAGTGGCACAAAATCTACTTCTCTCCATGTTGCCCGATTCCTGGCTTTCTACATGCAGACTAGTATGTGGAGTATGACAGCACTTGCTCCAAAAGTTGGAAGAGAACAGTGCATGAGTACTTGCATGTGTGCATGGAAGAATGGACAAGAAACATTAGTTTACTTTGGGGACATGAACTTGAAGGCTGAGAGACAGAGGTCAGATGGAGGCTTCACTGTACATCCTTTATACTTTTAACAATCTGAACCACTTTGTCATTATCCCCTTCCCTTTCGCTCCCGCAATGGCTCGTACCCAGGCCACCAATAACGTCCACGTTCCTTACGCCAGTGGTCAAATCTCCGTTCCTGTCCCATCCGACATCACAGGCATGTTTGACACACGTTGCTCACCTCTCCTCCTTGAAGCGATTTCTTCCTTCGTTCCAGGCCACCACATTCCGCTGACCTGACCAGGCAAACTGCTCCGTCTCTCTCGCTGACCCTTCCTACTCTCCAACTTTTAGGTGCTTGCATTCTCTGCTCTCGGCTCTCTTCTCCCTTCTACACTATCTTCTAAGGGATCTCGTCCAGGTTTGTGCTTTAATTACCATCTGTCTGCTTTGTGACTCTCCAACCCATATCTCCGGATTCCAGATGCACGCACTTGCCTGTCAGATAGCTCCACTTTGACATCAAGTGGCCATCCCAAATCCAACATGCTTCCAACAGAAGTCTCCATGTTCACCAGCTCCCGACCCCCAGCCCCAAACCTGCTCCTCTCCGTGTCTTCTCCATGAGTTGCTCGGACCCAGAACCTGGGAGTTGACCTTGATTGCTTTCCTCACCTACTGGGAGACAATCTAACAGCAAGTTCTATTACTACTGTGTCCAATATAGGCCTCGAGTCTGGTCCCTTATCATCTTCATTGCTAAAGCCTCAGCCTAACATCCCATCTGCCATTTGTTCTATTATATCAGGATTTTCCTTTTTCCTTTCTTGCCCACCTACAGTCTGCTTATCAAAAGCAATCAGAGTGAACCAGTACACAGGATAAATCCGACCACATCACTCTCTGCTTTAAATCTTCCAATTGCTGTTGTCTCCACCTAAGTTCTTTTCTCTGAATCTTTAGTGGCCCCTCCTCAGCAGCTCAACACTCAGCACTTCAGTGAGGTTTCTCTGAGTGCTGCTGCCTGAGAAGCAACCAAGAGGGCACAACACAGTCCATTTCCTAGTATTTCATTCTTCACAGCTCCCTGCATATTTGAATATTTTATGTATTTATTTCCTTGTATGTTTACTCCATGTATCCCTCCTGCTATAATATAAAAAGGAGAATTCTGTCTACCTGGCTTATTTGTGTATCCCAGGATGCATACATATGTATCCTAGTGCCTAGCATAATGCTATTAGGTAGGATAGGCTTACTAATTCTGCAATGAGAAATATTCCCAAAGCTCAGTGGTTAAAATTACAAACGTTTTTTGTGTTGTTGCTGTTTTTCTCAAAGTACATGTAATCTATAAGTTGACATGAGAGCTCTGAGATATTCAGAGACTGACTCAGAGATTCAGGCAGAAGGCGGCTTTACCATGTAATGACATGTCATCTCAACAGGACTTCCACTGTTACTGAGGGAGGAAGAAGAGCCGGCATGGAGGACCTCACGCATCTCTTAAATGCTTCCGCATGGAGGTGACATACATTACTTCCGTTCACATGGGATAGGCCAGAGAAGTCACAAGGCCGCACCTAACTTCAAGGGGTCTAGGAAATGAGACCCTTTTATGATACCGGAAGGAGAAGAAAACTAGAAGTGTTGGCAGGCAGCACTTTTGTCCACATACACGCAAACCAGTGTGCCTGATTCTAAAGCTGCTGGTGTTAACTCCTCCATTTTTGAAAGCACATGACCCTAGAGTTTCTGTTTTGATGAAGACATTCTTTCACTCCAATTTCTAGGTATTTCCTAATACTAAACGGTGCCGGCAGGCTCTGGGGCTTCTGAGACATACATGTTTATGTTGTGTTCCCCAATTACATACTCCCTGGTAAGCTACAGATAACAATGAAAAATTCTGTTTTTAATGGAGACAAAATACTGCGACTATTAGACTAATGTATTTGTTTCTTTTCTTCAGTTTCTTCCTTTCCTTCATTATCTTTATCATCATTAGTGGAGGCTTTTTGACTTGAGGCAAGAGAGGGTGAATGAATAAAGGAATGAATAAATGAATGAGGTGACTTCTTTAGCAAGACAATATGTTTAAAATTAGCCTATTAACAGAAAGTGGATTTTTCTAAATTCCTCTCATATATAAGGGGCTCAGCCAAAAGTTCCTTCTGTGGACAATATGCTATGTCCTATTGGACAGCTAGATCTTGAGGCTGGTGCCTAAAGGTAAAGAATAAAACTATAAAGTAGAAGAAGGAATAAATGTCACCCTGAATACCTCAAGGAATTATGGGTGGCAGAGGGGAAAGAGACTGGTAAATGGGGGTGGCTAAGCATGTGTCCTCTCCCTGTTATAATTGGAAGTACACCAGTTTTAAAAAGTATATAAACATGGAGCTCAGAAGAGAAACTAAGACCCATTTCCTATGATAACATAATAATAAGAACTACATTTAAAGACCCAGGCACTGTGTTAAGTACTTCATATGTATGATTTCATTCAACCCTCACAAGGACCCTATTGTTATCACTTTCTTTTAGCAGTCAAAGAAACTGAAGCTTAGGAAAAGCTTGTCATCGGCCCAAGTCCATATCATCTAGTTAACTGACAGATCTGAACCTAGATACAATATTTGCAAAGAGCCCACACCCTTATCCACTGTACTATAACATCACTTTCAGTAATAGTTTGATTTAGAATTCAGTTAATTTGTGCACAGGGCAGTATAAATGATGTAGTCTGCTTGGTCTTATGGCTCTCTGATACGTTTCTTTAAATAGAGTGGAAATGTCAAGTCATAATAAAAATGTGACATTAATATTATCTATCTCCAGGGGGGCTGAGTGTAAGACACTAACAACTTACTAAGTTTGGGCTTTTGCTTTGACCTATGTTAATGTGTGATTCTATGCTTTTTTGCATGGCAAGGGAAGTTTCTCAGACTTCATTCGATTGCTAGATCAATGTGAAAATGCATTATCTGCCTGCCTCGAGCATGGCCAACTGTTGACCTCTCCAATTATGTAGACTTGAGAATGAAAATTCAATTATAATGAACAAATGTTTCTTGAATATGTTCTATGTGCAAAGTCCTATGACAGGCCCTGTGGGGAACATGCAGTTTTGTTTCTACCTCGAGTGCTTCCTAGCAAGTTGGAAGAGGTAGACATACATGTATTGAGGACTACGGTATAACATGCTATCTTACCTTATGAAGGCAGAGGAAATGGAATTGATAGTGAAGCTGGATGGTTTGTAGGCAGCCCCTGAAACAGGTGCTGCTGGTTCCTTGCCTTATGTCCATTTCTCTTTTGGAACAGAACTACTTTTTATCCCTTGGAAAGATGAGTCGACCCGCAGCTCAGTGATAAATCTTGTTTGATTGAGCCTCTTTGTGACAATCTCATGTCTCTTGTCAGAGATCAGTTTAGAGGTGGGGATGTGGCTCTGTTCTGGTCAATGAAGCATGAAGGCAAGACTCTCTTACAGTAGAGACAGCTGTGTGGCTAAGGGCACAGACTCTGGAGTGGACTGTCTGGTTTAAATTCCCAGCTCCACTACTTGTTAGCTGTGTGCCATTAGGACAGTTACTTACCCTTTCTGCCCCAGTTTTCCTCATCTGCTCAATGAAGTTAATAACAATACATACCTAACAGGATTGCTGGAAGAATAAAAAGTAGTTAATATCACAGGTCCTCGAATAACATCCTTTCATGTAGTGTCATTTTACTGTAACATTGATGAGATGCTGCTGTAAGAGCTTAATTCTTATTTATGTCAATTAGCCTATGGTAAATTGGTTTCCTTAGATGTCATTTTGTTGCAGTTCCAAGAGCCTATCAAAAATGTTAAGGGAGGACTTACTGTATTTGTAAAGCAGTTAGAATGGTGCCTGGCACACAATATATAAGTGTTCATCATTATCATCATCATCATTATCATCATCATCATCATCATCATCATCATCATCATTTTTTAAGAGGAGATACCAGAAATGATAGTCTGTTTTTTATAACTCTGGATATTGGTGAGATTCTTGTAATTTCTATGGTGGCCTTGCACCCATGAGGGGGTCTGGGCTATGACGGAGATGGCAGAGAAAAGGAGAGAAGGACTTCAGTCTTCGATGAAACCACGGAGCCGCTGAGTTGTCAATCCTGGTGGACTTCTTGTTACGTGGCATCGTAACTCTCTGTGTTGAAGTATTCTCAGCCAGGGTCTTGTGTGACCACAGTCAGAGGCACAGCTGGGAGTCTGAGAACTTTCCTGGTGTATGTCCTGTTGCTCCTCAGCCTGTGCACCTTCAAAGTCCTGTGGTGTCCTGGCTGGGTATCCTGGGAAGCAGCAACCACAGAGCATCCTCTGACATCAGCTTCTGTCAGGTGCTGCCACCTATCTTAATGGTGTTTGGATGGTTTCATGAAAACTGAGATTCCTAAGATTTTCCTAAATGCAGAGTATAGTCTTCATAATCTTCTCAGGGGGCTTGCTTTGAGGTCAGTCACCATGGTAATATGATTGCCCCATAAAACAAGTCCCTTTGATTCTTTTTTAAAAAATATATTTTATTGGTTTTTTACAGAGAGGAAGGTAGAGGGATAGAGAGTCAGAAACATCGACGAGAGAGAAACATTGATCAGCTGCCTCCTGCACACCTCCCACTGGGATGTGCCCACAACCAAGGTACATGCCCTTGACTGGAATCGAACCCGGGACCTTCTGGTCCGCAGGCTGATGCTCTATCCACTGAGCCAAACCAGCCAGGGCCCATTTGATTCTTTATAATTCTATCGATATAGAATTAGAGTAAGTTACTAAATTCCTCCACTAAAATAAATCCTACCTTACATTATTTTATACCATTTTTTTGCAACATCTACTAAGCACATACAAACTTCCAAAAATAAGGTGAAGAGGAGGAAAAACAAGTTTTAGGTACACATCCTCTGAGTGATTGTCAGATATTTATTCCCGACACCCACTGTGTAGCATTTATGAATATTAAATCTGTGCTTCACTTTTTTATTATTTGTTTATTTAAATTGGCTAATTGGAATAAAAAATTGTTTTAAAGTCTTTGTTTGGAGGCTTGGGTTTCTTCTATTTAGAGGTTCGAACCTGGGCATCCACTCTGAGGAGGGGAACCCAGCACCATTGTGAGGTGGGCTGAGGGATGACCTCCAGTGGACAATCTGCGGGGCCCTGGCCTGCCACACCTCTCTGTCCCCAGATTTTGGCATGTGATGAAAAAAACTGTTTTTTTCATTTTTCCCTCCTGGCCTTGGATTTAAAAATAATGTTACCTGTGTTAGTTTGGGGAAAGCTTGGAGGAGCCCGTGGAAGAAGCTGACTCTAATCCCTTTCTTCCAAGACAGGATAGATGATCCAACACTGTTTCTATAGCTCGGCCAAGCTTTGCTCTTACTGGTAACCTCTCCTCAATCACCCATGTCATTTACAAATTCATTAATATTATAGATCTTTGGGATTGCTCAAAGATTGGGAAAGAATGCCAATTTTGTGAGTCCTTAAAAGTCATAGGTTTCATCTCTTATGACTACTTCATAGACTGATAATGGCCTTTTAGGGCATCAGGCTAAGGAGGACTGTGAGGCCAAGTCATGGCTGGGCAGGAAAGACTGCGGGGATTGATTATAAATGTCTGCACTGGGTGTGGGTGGAGACAGTGACAATAGCCAAATTGTGTTTCTGCAATCCAGGGTTTACTTAGTTTCTGCCTACCATGCTTAAAAGGCAATTAGAACATTGTCAGACCTGATTCCATAATTCCAGTTACTCTGAACTTCAGGATACATTTATTTATTTAATCAATATACATTGATTGAACACCTTTGATGCCTCAGGCGGGCCCTTAGGCACAGTGGGACATTAAAAAACCAACTTAGATCCAACCTACAAAAAATTTAGTTCAAAGAAGAGAAAGATAGGTGTTGTGTAGGGTTTGAAGTGATAAAATGCTGCAAGAAAAGATTAGATCAGGGGAGGGATAGGAGATGCGTAGAAGGTGAGATGTGTGAGTGTGGACGGTGGTCAGCAGGGCATGCTGGGGAGGGTGTATTGGAACGGAGCCTTGCAGTGATGTGAGTCAGCCTGTTGGAATGGATAGTGGGGAAGACTGTTTCAAGCGGAGTGGCCAGAGTGAGGGGAAGCACCAGTGTGGAAAGCTGGATGCTGTGGGTGACTGACTGACTGATGAGAATCTGTGGTTGCTGTTTGTTCCACTTCCCCTGACAGAGTGAGCAGGTTGCCTGTTGGGCTTCATTAGATTATCCTGCTGATGTGACATCCATTTTTATAAGGGTTTTCTGGGGGCCTGGGGAAAACTTGCTCTTTGGAAAGATTATCTTTCATCACCATTTGACGTGTGACATATAACAAATGTCTTAAAGTAAAGGAGAGTTCCCACTGGTATGTCACACTGTACTCTTTATTGTAGACCTAAGAGGACTGACAAAGGTTCCATCTGCATTTTCTTAACTATGTACAGAGCCTCAAATATTGCCAATGAAGAACATTCCTGACATCAAATTATTCTATAACATGAATAGGCAAAAATTTTTTAACACGCTGCTGAACTAGGAACCAGCTATTGGCTTGTCGAGATATTTGCAAAAATAGATTAAAATTGCAAATAGAAGATCCCTTCGAACATGGTCTATGTCATGTTGTACATATGCATACATATAAACATGAGGTAGGGTTTTGTTAACTGTCTTTTTTAAATACGTCAGAACTTGAAGCGATGCTATGGCTTTACTAAAGTAAAAATAAACAGAAACCAAAAATTTAAAAGAAACTGTTTTTCAACTACATGCAAAAAGCGATAAAGAGCCAGTCTAAGAAGCCACAAGAAATAGACTTGTCAACAAAATTAGGATGCACAGTTTATAGTTAGAAGAAAAAAAAAAGAACTTTAAATAAATAAAGCTAATATACTTGTAAAATTCAGAATGCATGTTTGAAACAGGAGACATGAACTTGAATGTTGAGGGACTTCTCAGGCCTTCATTTTACTTATTGATCTTCTAAGCAAACCTAAAACAGAGAAGGTGATTCCATGACACCAAAAGTAATGAAGCTCTAGCAAGATCCAAAGCCACAGACGAGCCATGTGTTCACGCCTGCTCCTTCCCTCCTCTGCCCTCCTCCTCCCCTCTTCCTATTCCTGTGCCCTTCCCGGAGATTTTATGGGCAGCCTTAGATCTATATTTACCCACTATATTTAGTAGGTTTGATTATGTATAGCTTAAATTCAGATCTGAGAGGACGAGTGGATTTTTATTCACTGAAAGAACTTTTTCTTTTTATAGGTTTACTAGTGACCCTTGCACAGATTTGTGCACATGGAAAGGAAGTTAATTAGAAGGTAGCCAGTGGGGTGGGATGGGTGAGAAGGGCCGGACATGCCCTGGAGCCAATCTCCTGTAGCCCCTCTCCTGCCAACCCCACACCAAGAGGGTCACTCTGGCATCACCACAGCTAGAAGGGCTTCTGCCCTAAGCAGGGTCCCTCTGCAGGTGGGCTCCTAGGCCTGACCTGCGGGGATCGGGCTGATACTGGCCTCCCCGCGCCCCCCCCCACCAAGGGGTCCTGAAGTGCACCGAGAGGGCACTCTGCAAAGTTGCTGTGGTACAGGGTGTGGAACGCAAACGCAAGTGTGCAATAAACCGGATTCAGGGCCGACAGTGCTCCAGCAACAACATAACCAGGACCGAAGAAGGAATCTGGCTCCCTCCACTCTGGTTCCAGGCTGCATCACCAGAGAATCGCCCCTGCTAAGTCACTGCAGCTCGGCAGCTCCTGCATTGAGCATCTGCCTCCTGGTGGTCAGTGCATGTCATAGCAACCAGTTGGACAGACACCTAGGTTTATATACAGAGAGATAGATAGCAAATGCTAATAAGCACCAACTTCTCTCTCTTATTGCTATTCAATAGGCTAACCTTCACTGTCCTCTTCCCGAAGACTCTGCTTGCACATCTGCCCATGAAGGTTCCTTTCCGACATTTGAGTCTCTACTAGTTAACCCCTCTTGGGAGAGGCTGCCCAGACCACTCAATGTAAGTGACTCCATCTCCCATCTCTGGCCTTGCTGCTGTCTAGCATGTCATTCTGTTTGTTTCTGCTATCCCTTTATGTAGTTCTTTTTTGGGGTAAGTTTTTATGTAATTGAAAAAGTTTTTATATCTAGTAAATGTTAAACAAGAGCAGAGCAAGGACAACAGGCCAGGTACAGAAGCTCACCAGGGCAGAAACGCCTAGATGTGTAGCAAGGAGCAAAACTGGGAAAACAAGAGCCTTGTCCTCGGAGTAACGTATTCTCCTCTAGCATGTCACTGGTCTTGTGGTTTGGACCCCTGATCCTTTGTATCACTGGTCAGGCAGCTTAGACCCCTGACCTTTTCCTTCTGAATAATAACAGCGAGGCCTCCGTTGTATTTCAGCTCCAGGCCCAGAAAAGCAGCAAAACCAGACAAGTGATGTGTGGCTGCCTCAGGACCAGCTACATTGACTAGTGACCCCCTGCTCTGGCACCGACCAGTCAGTGAAGCCCACACCCCTGAAAGAGCACACCTGGAAACGGATGAACATTCTACTAACACCCTCTCCTGAGACCTCCCCTAAGATTTCCACCTGCAAGAGAGAGAGACAAACAGGCTGGGGACAAAGACCCAGTGTGCACTCTTCCATCTGAGAGGCACAACCGTGTCATTCTCCCACAGGCACACGTCCCCCTACTTCTAAGGGACTCCAGAGACTTGCAACCAGAGGAGCTATGGGCAGTGGCAGCTCGTCCTGGGCTAACCCCTGAACCTGTCTCCATGGCTCCCTTCTCTCTGAGTTCTCAGTGAGCCAAAGCAGCCCAGCCTAGGCTTTCCAGTTGCTTCTTCTGTGCCCTGTCTTGTTTCACTGTCTCAAGGCCATCATGGACCCAATACCCTTCAGCTCAGTGCTCTGTGGCCCTTCCCTTTGGATATCCCCATCTCCCATGCTTTCTTCCTTAAATAAATTCAATTTTCCTTTAATCACCATCTGAGATGGCTATTTAGCCTGCCCTCCCACCACTGATGTTAACCTTTTATTAAAATTTACCCTTTCTGGTGTATAGTTCTCTGAGATTTGACAAATGTGTGTGACCATATACTGCCACCACTATGATCCAGATATAGAAAAATGCCATCATTGTGAAAAATGCCCTGTTCCTCTTTATAGTACTGCTTCTCCCAGCCCTAGCTTTGATCTTTTTCTGTATCAACAGGGTTGCATTTTCCAGAATGTTAAGTGAATGGAATCACATAATCTGCAGCTTTTAGAGTTTGGCTTCTTTTACTCAGCATATATATTTGAGACTCATTTGTATTATTACATGTATCAATCCTTCTTCTAGTGACAATTATTCCATTTTCTGGATGGGCCACATTTTGTTTATTCATTCTCCAGCTGAGATACATTCTAGTTGTTCCCATATTTGAATAATTACAAATAAAGCTACAGTAAACATTTAAATATAGTTTTCATTTCCTTTGTTTACATACCTAGGAGTGGGATTGCTGGGTCAGATGATAAGTGAACATTTAACTATACAAGAAACTGTCGAGATGCTTTCCGCTATGGTGGTACCATATTGCATTTCTACTGGCAATGAATGTGAATCCTGCCAGCTCTCCACCTTCACCAGCACTTGTCAGAAATCAGCAGGACTTTTACTTGAGCCATTCTGCTAGGTGTGCTGTGGTATGTCATTATGGTTTTAAGGTTCACTTCCCTAATGACCAATGTCGTTGAGCACCTTCTCATGTAATTTGCTATTATGTCTTTTTGATAAAGTGTCTGGTCAATCTTTGCCATCTGAAAAATTGTTTTTGTATTATTGGGCTTTTTTCAGAGTATTATATCACTAATTCTTTTTATATTCTGGATACTAGCTTTCTCCAAATATGTGATTTCCAAATATTTTCACCCAATTTGTGACTTGTTTTTTTTTCCTTTCTATTATAATATGCCTTTCAAAGATAACAAGTTATAATTTTGATAAACTACAATGTATTTTTTTTTTTCTATTCAGGAATTGTGTTTCTGGTGCCATATTTAAGAAATGTTCCTTTAACCCAAGATCACAAAGATTTCCTTTTATGTTTTCTTCCTACCAAGTATTACGTATCTTTTTAGGTTTTACATTTTAATCATCCATCTTTTTTGAGTTAATTTTTATAGAGGGTGTGAAATATGGATGAAAGCTCACTTTTCATTGCATACAGATATCCAATCATTCTAGCACCAATTTTGAAAGACTATTGAATTGCCTTTTCAACTCTGTTGAGAATCAATCAGTATAGATGTTTGGTCTATCTGTGACCTCTATTCCATCCATCTGTCTACACGTCATCCTTCCACCAGTCTGAATTGCACTTCCTTGATTACGGTAGCTTTATATTGAGTCATGAAATCAGGTTGATGTTACTCTGTTTATCTTTTACAGGGGAGTCCCATTTTTAAGCATTCTCATCTGCTTAATTAAATATGTCAGTCAGACTTGCTGCTGAGACAGAGAAAAGGGGGGAAAGAAAGGCACCTGCCCTTCACTCAACCGTCCATCTGTTCTGGCAGGGCAGGGCCATTCAGGCATCTTTAACAAGCTCTCGCTTTGCCCTTGCGGCCACAGCATTTCCGCCTTCATACAAAGCAGGTGCTGGCCAAAACCAAGCACAAAGCCTTCTCTAGGTGGTTTTATGGTAAAAACCTTGTTCTTATAAGATGAAGTAGAACTGGGAGTCAAATTTATATGGCTCCTGCATTCAAAAGGTGAGTTTTCTAAAACCCTCCAGACACCTATTTTCTTTCCCAAAATTGAAATGATTCTGTTTGGAATGAACTACAAATCATTACCCATTTACCTTATTGAGAGAGTTGGAGAGCAGAGGGAAGGAAGGAAAGGGAGGAAGGAAGGAGGAAACTCACATTTATTGAGCACTAATTACTGGGACATGGTATGGGAATTCTTGCAGTCCC
>PVJC01009528.1:0-45779 GCA_004026665.1 Murina feae | reverse complement strand
CATCCATCCATCCATCCATCCATCCATCCAACCACTCATCCATCCATCCAACCTTTCATCCATCCATCCAACCACTCATCCATCCATCCATCCTCTCAGCCATCCATTTCCCCATTCACAAACACCCACCCACCCACACAAACGCCCTGCAACCATTGAAGATAGGGACAGAAGCATTATCTGCTAATGCAGGGCCTTCAATGAAGACAACAGGTAGAGGAGGTGGGAAGCATGTTTTTAGGATTCAGGTCAAAGTGATGGTAATAGGGGAAAATGCTTTCCTTATATGAGACCCAGCTGGGGAGTTCTGGAAGTCAGTGAGCACACTCTGTGCTCTCCATTCACCCAGGACCACTGGCTGCAGCATAGCTGTAGGGCGAGGAAGTCATCCCGGCCTGGACCTCGTGGGGCACCTGTGCCTCAGAGCCAGCATTTGCAGAGAGACAGAAACCCCTTCACTTTCCCACAAGAGCTGGAAGTGGCAAAGTTTGCCATAAACCACATAGCGAGTTGGGTATACTGAGGGGCCACTCCAAGGGCTGAGGGAGGAACTCAGAGCACCTGGGAAGCGAGAGCTGAAGGAATTGGAAGACGATGGGTCAGCATCTGTGAAGGTCAATTAGCCAGGCTCTGCTCTGGGACCCTGCCGCTGGGTAGGCAAGTGTGGTCTCCTTAGGAGGAGGCAGCTCTTCCTCCCAAGAATGGAGAGCCGGCCCTCTTGGGCACAGCCAGCCATCGTGGTTCCTTCCATGGCCTCTGAACGACGGAAGTAACAGAGGGACTGCTGTTAAATCCTTGGCTCATTGTGTTGAGTCAGCTTTTAAAAAATATATATTTTAGTGATTTTTTACAGAGAGGAAGGGAGAGGGATAGAGTTAGAAACATTGATCAGCTGCTTCCTGGACACCTACTGGGGATGTGCCCACAACCAAGGTACATGCCCTTGACCGGAATTGAACCTGGGATCTTTCAGTCCGCAGGCCGACGTGCTATCCACTGAGCCAAACCGGTCAGGGCTTGAATCAGCTTTGGACAGGGCTCACTTTGGGGTGGCAAGGAGAACATCTGTGTGGGTGGGCCATGGTCTGGAGTCTGGGACCTCCTCACCCGGCAGGCGGTTGCTCCCAGCCCGTGTCTTCCAGTCCCAAGGAGCACCAGGCCTGAGAAGAGACCCGGAGGACTCGGGCAGGTCACTGTTGTTTTTCTGACTGGGAATCCCATTCTATTTAGGGAACCACGACCGAAGGTGGAGGGCCCACTCTAGGCCAGGCTGACCCACATAAATGGGACCTGACTATACGCTGCATGGCTTGGCCATGGCTGTGTGGTCAGCACAGCCACGTAGAATTGGGGGACACAGTGAAAACTCCTGGAGGTCTGGGGGACAGCAGCTTGTTGCCCTGAGCCCGAATCCGTTGTCTGAGGTTTGGCACCGCCGGCTGCCATCTTGTCTCTGAAAATTTCAGTCTTTGCTGAATTTAATCTTCGCAGGCCAGCTCTGCCATCACTTTCCCCGGAGCCCACGCAGCTGCCCCTGCCCCTCCCCGGGGTAGGGCCCTGCACAGGGAAGGGGCAGAAGGAAGTGCTCAATGAAACCTGATCAATATTGACCCAACTGAAGATGCCCGCAGAGTCAGGAAGAGGACACGCTGGTGACGCTGCCCAGAGCCCCAGGGCCCAGGGGACCGAGCTATGAGGAAGAGGAAGGAGCTGAGGTGGGTGCTGGCAGGTTCCTGGAGTGACCCCTGGGCAGGACACCCAGCCCTGCACCTGACCGGCGAGCCCAGTAACCCTCCTGCTCTGGCCCTGCCCCCCACCTGCTCCTCTTAAAGCCACTTCAAGGCTCCACTGAGGCGGCTCCATCTCAGCTCCCACAAGAGCCCTGGATGCGCCCACGTGCCCACCTGCCCACCTGCCCTCATGATGACGACTCATAGGAGGAGAGAAGGCATCTCCTGTGGCTGGTGTGGTCCTAGCCCAGAAGGACTTCCCTGGAGGGTGGCCCTGTGGCCAGGCGTCTCCAAGACGAGGCTATTAGAGGGGCTCCCTTAAGGCTGCCCGCCACGCCCACCGCCCATGAGACCAGGCCTGTGTGTGCGCCGGCCCCGGAAATTGAACTGGGAGCAGTTCACACTTGGACACCAGAGACCACTAAGCCCAAGGTCAGCAGGCTGCACAGGGCTGGCCAAACCAGCCCCACACCCCAGTGAGCATAGGACACTGCAGGCCCGTGGGGTCGGATGGAAAAGCTAAAGGCGGCATCCAGGGTCCCCCCGAGAACTTTGATGATGGGCAGGAACCCAGGTGATAGTGGGAAAGGGGCTCCCTCTGCCCACAGGCAGCCACATCCTCACCATGAGGCGGGGCTGGGGCCACAGGCTGCTCCGCTTTGCCTAATAACTCACTTAGCTCACAGCACTCGGGAGCCCTGACCTGGCCTGACGAAAGGAGAATGAGACGAGACTAAGGGAGCCCCCAGGACCTCCACCATGTGTGGTGGCCCGGCAGGCATGAAGCGTCTGCTGGCCTTGCTGCCTGTGTCACCCTCCGCAGGCGTTTGCTGACGTCAGAGCCACGAGGGCTGCCCAGGCAGAGGCGGCTGACCGGGTGCTCGGCTCTTGGTCCCCTCCAACCTCTGTGGGACCGAGTGCCTGGCTCCTGGGGCCTGGTGAGCCCCGTGGTCCCTCCCAGCCCTGGGGCCACCAATGTCCTCATCTACCTCCAACACCTCATTCCCGGAGGAGCAGGCCTGGTGCCAATGTTTGTTTTGGCACAAAGGATGCCCTGCAAACATTGCCCAGGACAGGCTGATTACGAGGTCTGAAGGAGGGGGTGCCTCAGTGTCACCCAGCCTCTCCCAGCAGGAGGAGGTGTGCGGGAGCCGGCTCGGGGTGCCCAGGTGGGTGCCCATCTCTGTACCTTCCCCTCGTGTCAGCTGCATTCTGACATCCGTCTGCTGGCCTGGGAAGGGGGGGAAGCTGCACAGAGCCTGGAGGTGTGCTAGGCTCAGAGCACCCACAGCCTCCCAGGATTTAATTTCTGAACCTTTGAATGTCACTTTATATGGAAAGAGTCTTGGCAGACGTCATGAAGCTGGTTATTTTGAGATGAGGAGAGTATATCCTAGATTATCCAGTGAGCCCTGAATGCAATCACATGGCATCACAGAGCAGTGGTTCTCAACCTTCCTGATGCCGCGACCCTTTAATACAGCTCCTCATGTGGTGGTGACCCCCAACCATAAAGTTATTTTCGTTGCTACTTCATAACTGTAATGTTGCTGCTGTTATGAATCGTAATGTAAATATCTGATATGCAGGATGTATTTAGACGGCCCTTGTGAAGGGGTCATTCAACCCCTAAAGGGGTCACGACCTTGCTTGAGAACCGCTGCTCTAGAGGGAGCACAATTCTTTTTTTTATTTTAATTTTTAAAAATATATTTTATTGATTTTTTTTACAGAAAGGAAGGGAGAGGGATAGAGAGTTAGAAACATTGATGAGAGAAAAACATCGATCAGCTGCCTCCTGC
Organism: Murina feae; assembly: GCA_004026665.1. Taxonomy (NCBI): domain Eukaryota; kingdom Metazoa; phylum Chordata; class Mammalia; order Chiroptera; family Vespertilionidae; genus Murina; species Murina feae. The sequence goes on along the minus strand of PVJC01009528.1, from coordinate 42,247 downwards.
ACACTCCCTACTGGGTAGGTGCCCGAAACCAAGGTACATGCCCTTGACTGGAATCAAACCTGGGACCCTTGAGTCTGCAGGCCAACGCTCTATCCACTGAGCCAAACCGGTCAGGGTTAGAGGGTGCACAGTTTTGACGCCACCTTGATTCTGGCTCAGTGACACCGGTTTTCAGGCCTCCAGGACTGTGAGCAAGTAAATGAGTGTTGTTGTCAGCCACCAAGCATGTGGTGAGGTGTTAGTCGCCCCAGGAAACCAATACACAGATGTCTCCTGGCCGACCAGGCCTCAGGGCTCCGGCTGGACCCTCAGCGGCCCCCTCGGCCCTGCTGCAGGCGGTTCCCAAGATCCGTGTGGGTGGAGGGTGGGGCCAGCCTGCGTGAGTCCTGCTTGACCATTAGGCTCAGGAACCAGAGGCAAGTCCCTTGGTCTCCTTGGTGGAGAAATGGAGACACAATGAGTCACACGTTGCTGGGTAACTGGGGATGTGCCTTTGGAATTAGAAATCTTGGGGTGCATGGTCAGGGGCTACCACCACATGAAGCCAGGGACAGGCCCCCTCCGACCACTGTCGGCCACAGTGGGGGGTGGGGGTGTTCACAGATGAAGACGGCCGGGAGGGGCAGAGGGACCGCCTAGTGCTTGTGCCCAGACAGCCAGCGCTGCCTCCGCCTCCTCCTGGCCTCGGGCTCCACGCGGGCCTGCCTGAAGCCAGCCTGTCTGTGTGGTGGACGGTGCCCCGAGGTGGCTCCCGACATTCACCCGCGCGGATCACGTGGGCCAAAGACCCAGTGACCCCAGTTTGGCGGGGATCACGTCAGGTAGCACTTGCTCAGGAGGAGAGCAGTCCCCACACCACATGTTCATGGAAGAAAGTGTGACTCCGGTCCCCACGTGGAGCAGCAGTCTGACCGCGGGCCTCCTGGGGGGGCCCCCAACAAACGCAGGCCCCTGTGGTAGGGCCCCCTGAGAACCGCCCAGGCTTCTCCCACCTCCCACTGGCATAACCCGCCAGCTCTTGCAAGACTTCTGTCCCCAAGTTTCAAAGGGACAAGATGACCAACAAGAACACCCTGACTCCAGCCCACGCCCACCCCCCAAACGCACACAAACTTAGGAAACTCGACGGACAGTTCTCAGCTCCCGCGCAGCCTCTCCTCAGGGCGCCCGTTCCCACTCAGGCAGAGGCGGCTTTCTTTGCCGGAGAGGACAGTGCCAGGGCCACCACAGCCACGTGTGGGCCGAGGACACATGGGAGACGTGTGCTGACACAGGCAGGGAAGGGGGCAGACACGGGTCTCCTGGCGTTGAATCTGGAAGAAGCTGCTCAGCTGTGTCCATGTCCCCTCCCGCAGGAACCTGCCACCACTGTAAGGAGCCTCCAGGCCCCCGTGGGCCCTGGAGAGCCCCCTGCCCTGCCCGGGGAGAGGCAGCGCGGCCCTGAGCGGAGGGGAGCCGCCTGCTGCCCAGGCTTTCAGGAGGGGCCTGGCCAGAGCGGTCCTTCAGCCAGCGCCCCTGTGACAGGGTGAGGCTCAGGCGTCAGGGGTGCGGCCACCGGGCAGAAACCTCTGAACACGCTCACATTTACAATGCACCCCCCACACCACACCGCCGAGGGAAAGTGTACCAGCGATGGGGAGCACATGCACGCACACGCGTCGCGCAGCTGCTACCAACCGCACCCACCTGCAGGCAGGAGAGCGGGGAGCCGCGGAGGGGAGCGTGGCCTCAGGGCCTCGGGTGCTGGAGACCCCGGCAACTCAGCTGAGGTAGCCAGGGCGCCCTGAAAAGCCGCATCCCTGTGAGCCTGTGTCGCAGGCTGCGTGTGTTTGGCATGTCCTGCAGGTGAGATGTGTGAGCCTGTGTCGCAGGCTGTGTGTGTTTGGCATGTCCTGCAGGTGAGATGTGTGAGCCTGTGTCGCGGGCTGCGTGTGTTTGGCATGTCCTGCAGGTGAGATGTGTGAGCCTGTGTCGCGGGCTGCGTGTGTTTGGCATGTCCTGCAGGTGAGATGTGTGAGCCTGTGTCGCAGGCTGTGTGTGTTTGGCATGTCCTGCAGATGACATGTGTGAAACTCATGTCAAGACTGATTTTAAAGATGGAGACTGTCCCAGGCCTTCCTGGTGGCATCGATAGCTGCCCGTGGCCACTTCAGGACCCGAAGGAGTCTGACATCTCCAGGCTCTGGGACAGGGAAGCAGGGGTCACAGCCTTGGCCCTTCCTCACCCACTGGCCCTCAGCACTGCGGGGTCAGCTGGGGTCCGGCCAGACACCTCCCTGGACGGGCAGAGGCCTGGGGGGCCCGGTGCACATGCCCAGCCGCATTCCTGCCCTCACCCAGCCTAGCCAAGAGGAAGTCCCGAGACCCGGGCAGGGTTGGGGGCACGGGCTTCCCAGGGCCCACCAGCCTGAGCAGGAAGTTGGCCAGGGCTCAGCCCATTAGTTGAGCAAACAGCACATTCTCAAGAGGACAGGGTGGATGAGGCCCAGCCCTGGGGAGGGAGGAGGACGGGGTATATGAAGCCTCAGGGCCAGACTCCGGGAAGCATCCTCGGAGCCCAGCCACCTCGGAGCATCCTCGGAGCCCAGCCACCATGAAGCTCGCTGCTGCCTTCCTGGTGCTCAGCGTGGCCCTGCTCAGCCAGCCCAGTGAGTGCCCCCAGGCCTGGGCCCACCCTCACCCCCAGCGGCTCTGCCTGTCCCAGCCCCACTCCAGCAGGTCCTGGCCCTGCTGCCTCTGCACCCACCTGGCACCAGGCTCTGCAGGCCCGTCCTGTGGGCCCCTCCTGCCCCGGTTCTCCTCCTCACCCACTGAGCCAGGCTCTCCCAGCCGCAGGCGGTGTTGAGTGCTGGCCTGGTCTGGAAACGTCGTGGCTCTGTCACCCTCCCACGCCAGCCCAAGGGTCCCCTCCTCTGGGAACCTGCCCAGACCCCCACAGAGCTCACCTCCGCCCTCCCCGCAGCCGGCTCCTGGCCCTGCCCAGCCAGCTCCCTGCAGCCACTGCTCTGTGGTCGGTCAAGTGGGTGGCCGGATGCTGGCAGGTTTAAAGGCCCTGTCACCTCCCGGAGGCGATAGGCCCCTGACAGCTCTCCTGGGGATGGCCCAGTGGGTGACGCTCCTTCGCCTGCAGCCGCAGCCTTCTTCATGAACTTGGGGGCCAAGCCCACGGTCCCAAGCACGGATGCCCCTGCTCCTGCGGATGCCCCTGCTCCTGAGGATGCCCCTGCTCCTGCGGATGCCCCTGCTCCTGCGGCTGCCCCTGGGTCTATGGCTGCCCTTGGGTCTATGGCTGCCCTTGCGCCTGCGGCTGCCCTTGCGCCTGCGGCTGCCCTTGCACCTGCCCTTGGGGCTGCGGGTGCCCTTGGGGCTGCGGGTGCCCTTGGGGCTGCGGGTGCCCTTGCACCTGCCCTGGAGGCTGGAGCCGCCCTTGTACCTGGGGCTGCCCTTGCGCCTGTGGCCGCCCTGGAGGCTGGGGTCAATGGTGTGGCCGGGGCTGTGGCCCCTTCCTACTTCAAGGGCTTCAGCCCCCTGAGGTTCATCCTGACCAGCATGGGCATCCCCGTGGACCGCCTGGTGGAGGGCTCCAGGAGGTGTGTGAATGAGCTGGGCTCAGATACCGTGGGGGCCATGGGGGCCGTGAAGTCGCTACTGGTAAGTGGGGCACCTGCGTGCCACCCTCCCCCGGGAGCACCCCGTCCTCCCTCTAACCCCTGACAGGGCCACCTTGTTTTCCGCCCTCGGGAGAAGCTCGCTGGCCTCGGGTGGGAAGTGGGAGGACCAGCCATATCTGAACGACGTGGGGCTGTGGAGAGCCCGGGGAAGGGTCACACCTGTGCCTGTCCCCGCACAAGCCGTGCAGCCTCAGCTGCTCAGGGAGACACTCACGCTTGCCTTCTTTCCAGAGAGCCCTGACCTTCTTCGGCTGAGCAGCAGCTGCAGCGTCCCTGCCCGGCGACAAGATGCTGCCGCCTTCAGGCCGGGCACCTGCACCTGCACCAGCCCCGACCTGCTCCCTTCCCCTCAATAAACAGTTAAGAGCAGCTCTGGGCTGATGTCTTCTCGCCTCAATGCCTGTCCCTCCCCTGCTGTGAGCCTGTGCTGGGAGAGGGGCTGGGCCTGGCAGGGGCTGGGCTGGTCCCTATGTCTCGAAGGGACATGGAGGGCCATGTGCTCTGACTGCGGGAAAGAGGCCGAGGGAGGGGCATTTGGCAGGGGGCACACAGCCAGCAATGCGAGGAGACAAGGATCGGGCGAGTATCAATTTAGACTGCGTTTGGAAACTAGATTGGGAATTCTTCCTCGTTCTGGTCTGTAAATGTCTGTGAAGCATGGGAGTTGTCTCACCCTTGAAGATTAGCAAGAACTCTCCAAACAGCCCCGGCAGGTTGCTCAATGGTTAGACACTCGGGTTTGATTCCCAGTCAAGAGCACAAGAACACATACCTCAGTTTCAGGTCCGATCCCTGGCATGTGCTGGAGGCAACCAACCGACGTGTCTCTCACACGGATCTTTCTCTCTCTCCCTCTCTCCTCCCTCTCTCTAAAAATCAATGGAAAAATGTCCTCGGGCGATGATTAAAACCAAAACACCCTCCAAACAGAGCCTGCTAATATTTGGAAGCATTTGTTTTCCTCTCTTAATCCCAGTTTCTCTCCTGGGAAGGGCAGGACTGAGGGCCATGGAACTCTACAGACTTTTATTTCCCTGTGGTTTCCATGAAGTAACCTCATGGTTGAGGGTCCTTCTGTCTCCTGGAGGACTGCCCCCGAGGTGGGGAGGCCTCATGGTGGGGAGGCCCCCGTGGTGGGGGGGCCCCCGAGGTGGGGTGGCCCGGGGCAGAGCTCATGTCCTTCAGGGAGAGCTGCTCGGAATGCCTGCTGCTCATCAGTCACAGCCTCTAAGCCAGTGGTTCTCAACCTTGGCTGCACATTAGAATCACCTGGGAATCTTTTTAAAACCCTGATTTCTGGCCCTAACCGGTTTGGCTCAGTGGATAGAGCGTCGGCCTGCGGACTGAAGGGTCCCAGGTTCGATTCCAGTCAAGGGCATGTACCTTGGTTGCGGGCACATCCCCAGTAGGGAGTGTGCTGGAGGCAGCTGATCGATGTTTCTCTCTCATTGATGTTTCTCTCTATCCCTCTCCCTTCCTCTCTGTGAAAAATCAATAAAATATATATTTTTTAAAAAAGAATGAGTTATTAACAGTGAATTAAAAAACAAAAAACAACAACCCTGATTTCTGGGCCTCATCCTCCGGAAATTCTGTGTCTTTGTTATGTGGGCGGGCCACAACATTAGTAACAAAGACACAGAATTTCTGGAGGATGAGGCCCAGAAGTCAGGGTTTTTAAAAGGTTCCCAGGTGGTTCTCAGCCAAGGTTGAGAACCAGCTCTGAGTCCACTCCTCGTGCAGCTTCCTGGGACGGGCTCTCCGGGTCTTGCCTTGTCCGGTGGACAAACCAAGTTCGTTTTCATCTTGTATATTAGAGCCCGGGTCTGACTTTTTCCTGTCTTGACAAGGAAATTCGGGGATTTAATGTTTGGCCTCTTTGACACATTCATAGTCAAACCACAGCAGGAGGAGGCCGCTTGCATCCAGGTTGCATTTACACTGCGGTCAGATGGCACTGGAGATGCCCAGGGTTCGGAACCGAGTAAAGTCCGGCCTGGAAGAGGCGGTGAGAGACGAATCCCTGTGCAGCGCTGGTGCAGAAGGCGGTGGGGACGTGCCCTCACTGGCCAGTCGCTCCCAACACCACACACCCAGGCCCTGGTCTGGTAACGGTGCCTGTTAGCGCAGCGGGCTCACCAGAGGAACACTGGGTGCTACAGGGACCGCTGGGTCTGCCGTGGCCTTGACCAAGGTCCCATCCCGAGTGGCCTGGCTGCCTCCCCCGTGGAGAACCTCCCCTGGAAAACGGGGATGGGGGAAGGAATCGCAGTGCTTGCAGGAGAAGGAGACCCTGAGAATCATGGGAGCCCCAAGGCCACCTGCCAGGTCCAGCTTCCCACCTTCTCCGGGTTCCTGGGAAAAGAGAACAACCATAGCCCTGGGGAAGAGAAAGTTATTTAAATATCTTATTTTGCTAGTTTCCCTTTGTGACCATGTAAAGATTTTTCATGATATAAAATACAAAAATTTAAAGCAACTTAAAAATGAAATTGTGCTCTAACCGGTTTGGCTCGGTAGATAGAGCATCAGCCTGTGGACTCAAGGGTCCCAGGTTTGATTCCTGTCAAGGGCATGTACCTACCTGGGTTTCGGGCACATTTCCCTCTCATCGATGTTTCTAACTCTCTGTCCCTCCCTCTTCCTCTCTGTAAAAAATCAATAAAATATATTTGAAGAAAAGAAAATTGAGCCCTAGCCGGTTTGGCTTAGTGGATAGAATGTTGGCCTGTGGACTGAAGGGTCCTGGGTTCAATTCGGGTCAAGGGCACATGTCTGGGTTGTGGGCTTGATCCCCAGTAGGGAACGTGCAGGAGGTAGCCAATCAATGATTCTTGTCATTGATATTTCTACATCTCTCTCTCTCTCTCACCACCTCTCTGAAATCAATAAAAAGATATATATCCTATATAATAAAAGGATAATATGCAAATGGACTCTAACAGCAGAACAACTGGGAATGACTGGTCACTTTGACACACAATGACCACCAGGGGGCAGACACTCAATGCAGGAGCTGCCCCTGGTGGGCAGTGTGCTCCCACAGGGGGAGCTCTGCTCAGCCACAAGCCAGGCTGATGGCTGCCAGTATAGCGGCGGTGGTGGGAGCCTCTCCTGCTTCCTCGGCAGTGCTAAGGATGTCTGACTGAAACTTAGGCCTGCTCCCCACTGGCAAGTGGACATTCCCCAAGGGCTCCTGGGCTGCCAGAGGGATGTCTAACTGCCAGCTTAGGCCCGATCCCCCGGGGAGCAGGCTTAAGATAGCAGGTGGACATCCTCCAAGGGGTCCCAGACTGCGAGAGGGCACAGGCTGGGCTGAGGGCTCCTGCCCAATACCCCCTGCTCCCCAAGTGCACAAATTTTTGTGCACCAGGCCTCTAGTATATATATAAAATTGAAATTGTAAAAAGAAACCAATAAACCTAACTCTGTTTCCAGTGGTGGTATAAGCAGCATGAAACTATGGGAATTTAACTCTTACCTCCCGGGGTTGGATGTGGGTCCCCAGACAGGGCAAGACTGTACAAACTTCTCCTGTTGATGGCATTGCCACACTGAGGCCATTCTCCACCTGCTCTGTGATAAGTCAAATGAGTCATCACACCAGAATTGCTGAAACCTGAGATTTCTGGTAGAGTTGAAAGTAGATGCTGATATAGGATCATTGCCCGGCTGGCATGGTTATGGTTGACCAGCGACCTATGAACCAGGAGGTCACGGTTCAATTCTCGGTCAGGGCACATGCCCAGGCTGTGGGCTCGATTCCCAATGTGGGGCGTGCAGGAGGCAGCCGATCCATGATTCTCTCTCTCTGAAATCAATAAAAATATTTAATTAAAAAAAAAAAGAAAATATGAAAGCAAGGCTGGTGTACCTTCCAGCAGAATAGTGTTCAGAAAAAATAAAAAAAAATCATGAAGGTTAAATTAAAACCTGATAGCTCAATCTGAACTGGAAGTATAACTGTCCAATGTAGTTTACCTTATTGGCTTCCTGAAAGGGCCGAGAAACCCACCGATCGGGCAGCAGTGAGAATGGTGCATCCTGGGAGTGGCCTCTAGTTACCATTTCCCTCCAGAGGAAGGAGGAGTCTTTGGAGCAATGTCCAGTTCCAGGCCCAGAGCAGCCAATGGAAACCTGTATGTCTTTTCACACCAGAACAGAAGGAGGCTGCCAGGCGATCAGGATTGTGGGAAAAGACAGCCCCATCTGAATAAGCTCCCCTGGCCAGAGACCGGGCAATTCAAACGTCACTGATGGTGATAAGGACAAGGGATGGAACTCATCCAATATGATTAAGTCCATGTTTTTTGTTTTTTAAATATATTTTATTAATTTCAGAGAGGAAAGGAAAGGGCGAGATAGAAACATCAATGATGAGAGAGAATCACAATTGGCTGCCTCTTGCACGCCCCCTACTGGGGATTGAGCCCACAACCCAGGCATATGCCCTTGACTGGAATCAAACTTGTGACCCTTCAGTCCGCAGGTCAATGCTCTATCCACTGAGCCAAAATGAGTAACGCTGAGTCTGTTTTAACACAGGGGAAAAGAGTCTGTATGGTAACCTTTGGAGGACATAGGAAATAAACCCATTAATTTGAAAACTGGTAAATACCAGTATATATTTTTAAATGCTTATTACTTTAAAATGTACACTGAAATATCTACAGGTGAAATGCTGTGTCTGGACTTGGCTTCAAAATAACCCAAGATGGGGAGAAACCAAGATGGTGGCATGGGTGAACACTGGAATTGCTGCTATGCGCAACCATTTCAAGGCTACAACGAAGGGGAAAAATGGACACCACCCAGACCCACAGGAAGGCTGGCTGAGTGGAAATTCTACAGCTGGAAAGAGACTGAGACTCAGAGGAGGTGCGGAGATGGGATGCAGAGGTACGGAGGCATGCACGAAGGGGCTCGCGGAAAGGGCTGGTGGCATTTCCTACTGGAGGGAGGCACAAGCTCCCGATAGCTCTGAACTCCAGTTCCAGGCGAGTTTCTGGAGACTCAGAATCATACGGGGAGGAGCTGGACTGATGGGCACCGTCTGGCACTGGGAGGAACTCCAGAGCAGCTTGAGACCCGGTGCCTCTTAGGGCAGGGCTGAGAATCGGCCATGGCTGGTTGTTCCGCCCCGAAGATTCCCCGAAACCCCACCCCACCCAAGCTGTGGGCAGAGGCTTTTGCTTATAAAAGGCTGGGAAACCTTAGGCAGAAGCTAAAATAGCACCTCCTTAGAGTTCCAAGAGACTGTGTACCCAGTGGTCAGGGCAGGACCACCCAGTCTACAACTCCTTAGACTCATAAGGGTCACACTTAGGGGGCAGACTCAGTGGGCATCAAAGCCTCACTGAAACAAGTCTTGCTCCAGCACAGAAGTTCTCCCACCATAGACACAGCTGATTCTCACAGCCAAGTGGCCTGGAGGTCAATTCCTCTCAGTGAAACCAACAACAATCAAGGCTTGGCTACAACAAGACTGTGCACAAAGCTGACAAAGCAGTGCACCAAGAGTATCCACCTCAGGTAATTGAGGAGACTAAGCCACTGGGCCCTAGAGGACACCTAGCACAGAAAGCCACTCTGTCAACGTAGGGAAGCAGCCAAAATGTGGAGACAAAGAAACAGGTCACAAATGACAGAAATGGAGGAAAGCAAACAACTGGATGTAGAGTTCAAAACCATGGTTATAAGGTTTTTCAAGAATTTTCTAGAGACCTCTGATAAATTTTAAAAGGACCAGCTAGAAATTAAGCATACACTGACTGAAATAAAGAATAATATACAGAGATCTAACAGCAGACGAGAGGAATGCAAGAATCAAGTCAAAGATATGAAATACAAAGAAGCAAAAAACACCCAGCCGGAAAAGCAAAAAGAGAAAAGAATCCAAAAATATGAAGATAGTGTAAGGAGCCTCTGGGACAACTTCAAGTGTACCAAAATCAGAATTATAGGGGTGCCAGAAGAAGAGAGAGAGCAAGATATTGAAAACCTATTTGAAGAAATAATGACAGAAAACTTCCCCTACCTGGTGAAAGAAATAGACTTACAAGTCCAGGAAGCACAGAGGAGCCCAAACAAATGGAACCCAAGGAGGACCACACCAAGACATATCATAATTAAAATGCCAAGGGCGAAAGACAAGGAGAGAATCTTAAAAGCAGCAAGAGAAAAGCAGTTAGTTACCTACAAGGGGCACCCATACGACTGTCAGCTGATTTCTCAACAGAAACTTGACAGGCCAGAAAGGAGTGGCAAGAAATATTCAAAATGATGAATAGCAAGAACCTACAACCAAATTACTTTACCCAGCAAAGCTATCATTCAGAATTGAAGGTCAGACAAAGAGCTTCACAGACAAGAAAAAGCTAAAAGAGTTCATTACCACCCAACCAGTATTATATGAAATACTGAAAGGTATTCTTTAAGAGGAAGAAGAAGAAAAAGTAAAGATAAAAATTATGAACAACAAATACATATCTATCAACAAGTGACTCTAAAAATCAAGTGAATAAAAAAAAGTCTGATGAACAGAATAAACTGGTGAGTAGAATAGAATCAGGAGCATAGAAAGGGAGTGGAATGACAATTCTCAGGGGTAAAGGGGTGTTGGGGGTGTGGGAAGAGACTTGACAAACATCGTACACCTATGGATGAGGACAGTGGGGGACGGTAAGGGCAGAGGGCAGGGTGGGAACTGGATGGAGGGGAGCTATGGGGGGAAAAAGGAGGAACAATTGTAATAATATGAACAATAAAGATTAAAAAAAAATAATCCAGGGTGTGCAGAACGGGGCCTAGTTGAATCAAGAGTGGCCACTGAATGATAACTGAAGCTTGGTGATGGGTGAGTCCAGTTCGTTAGATTGTCCTTGCACTTGGGTGTATGTCAGAGACACTTCAAAATATAAAGTTTAAAATGGAAAGAGTAAAAGAAATCTCAGAGAACACATGCAACACAACTGGCAAAGGAAAATTGTTCTGAGACTATAAATAATTATGAATCAACTGTAAATGGGCAAAATCCTCAAGAGACATAAAATCATAAGGAAAACCTGAAATAGCAAAACAAAAGAAAAAATCCTTTATTAATAAGGGGACTAGACATTGAAACTGTAATGAAATACTATTATCCCCACCAGACTACCAAAAATGAAGTCAGCCAAAACCAAGTGCTGGCAAAGCTATGGAACAATGGAAAGCTACCTCCTGAGCTGCTGGCAGGTGAGTGAGAACACGCACTCTGCAGGGGATGAGAGTGCAGGGGATGAAGCAATCGGAAGGAGCAACGTGCATGTGCCCTACCACCCGGCAGGTCCAACCCTCAGGTTACACTCCAGGGAAGCCCTCGCTCCATGGCACCTACCAGAATGTTCAGAGCGGAATGGTTTGTAAGGGGACAGGGGAGGAAGAAAACTATAAATAACTCAAATATACTTGCAGGGAAGAATGGACAAATATATTTTGGAATATTCGTATAATGGAAATAAATTAAATAGAGCTATTAGAATTGCATGCATTTACGTGGACGAATGTCAACAACATACTGACCAAATAATTTAAGCCCCGAAAAAATGATGCAAAAGGTTTCATTTACATGTGTTTTGTTTTTAATTTTGATAAACCCTAATTAATCTAACTTTTCCTTTGGTTCCTTTGCTTTTAAGATATTTTACCCAAGAAACTATTCCCTGAACCAGCATCATAAATATTTATATCTATGTATTTTTCTAAGAATTTAAAAAAGTTTTAGCTCTTACATTGAGATTTTTGATTAATTTTTGTATGTGGTTTGAGGTAGGGGTCCAACTTCATTCTTTTGCTTGTGAATTTTCAGTTGTCCACCACCATTGTTGGACACTATTCTTCCCCTTATTAAGATGTCTCAGTGCCTCTGTCACAAATCAAATGACCGTAAGTATCCACTGAGCCAAACCGGTTAGGGCTAAAATTATTTTCTTAATTTTGTTTTTGATTTGTTCATTGCTAGTGAACGACTGCTTTTCATATACGGATCTTCTAACCTTGCTGAACTCACTTATTAGTTCTAACAGATTTTTTGGTGTCTGGGCTACTTAAAGATTTCTTATGTACAAGATCATGTCTTCTGCAAATATAGTTTTACTTATTTCTTTCCAAGCTGGATGCCTTTTATTTCATTTTCTTGCCTAATTTCCCTGGCTCCCTGGCTAGAAGTTCCAGTATAATGTTGAAGCGGCAAGAATGGATGGACAACTTGCCTGTTCGTTGATCCTCAGGGAAAGCTTTCATTTTTCACCGATAAGTAGGATGTTAGCAGTGAGTTCTCTGTAAACACCCTTTATCAGGTTGAGAAAGTTCATTCATTGTTTTTCTTAAATGAAGGATTACAGAATTTTGTCAAATACTTTTTCTGTGTCTATTATTGAGTTGATTCTGTCATTTTGTCTTTTACCCTATTGCTGTGGTGTATGACATATGTGGGGATACTAAGCCATCCTCACATCCTGAGATGAGTCCCCCTTGATCATGTTATATAATCCTTTTATACATATTGTTGGATTCAGTTTTGCTAGCATTTTGTTGAGGATTTTTATATCTATATTCATAGAGGATTGTTGGTGTGTAGTTTTCTTTCCTTGTGATATCTTTGGTTAAGATGTCAGGGTATTATCAACCTCACAGAAAGAGTAAAGTTTGGAAGAGTTTATGAAGAATATTTATTCTTTTATTTTTTGTTGTTAATTCTCCCCTGAGGATATTTTTCCATTGATTTTTAGAGTGTGGAAGGGAGGGGGAGAAACAGAGAGAAACATCAATGTGAGAGAGACACATCGATTGGTTGCCTCCTGCATGTGCTCTGACCAGGGCCGGGGATCAAGCTGCAACAGGTACAAGCCGTAACTAGTACATGCCCTTGACTGGAATCAAACCCGGGACCCCTCAGTGTGCCGCTCTATCCACTGAGCCAAACCAGTTAGGGCTTAAGTATTTGGTAGAACTCACCAACAGAGCCTTCTGGACCTAGGATTTTCTTTCCATATAGTTTTCCATTCATAATCCAAACGTTTTATAAATTCATCCAGTTTTTCTATTTCCTCTTAAGTCAGTTTTGGTAGTAGTTCTAGAAACTTGTCTATTTCATCAAATTCATTAGCATGCAACTACCCATAGTATTTCATAATCCTTTTTATTTTGTGAGGTTGGTAATAATATCCCACCTCCATTCCTGATTTCAGTAATCTTTTTTTTTTGTTCCACAGAAAGGTTCATCAATTTTGCTGATCTCTCCAAAGATTGGTTTTATTGAGTTTTCTACTATTTTTCTAATAGTCTCCCAGTGCACGAAATTCGTGGTGGTGGTGGGGGGTGCCCCCTCAGCCTGGCCTGCACCCTGTCTAATCTGGGCCCCCTCGGGGTATGTCCAACTGCCAGTTTAAACCATCTGTCAGACATCTCTCTCGCAATCTGGGACTGCTGGCTCCTAACCACTCACCTGCCTGCCTGCCTGATTGCTCTTAACCACTCTGCCTGCCAGCCTGCTCGCTCCCAACTCCCCCGCCCCATGCCAGCCTGCTCGCCCCCCAAATGCCCCCTCCCTTGCCTACCTGCCCACCCTGCCAGGGCTCTGTGATCAATGCTGCACAGGAGGCCCTGGCCACCTGGCTAGGGCTCCGGGATCAATAGCAGAACAGAGGCAGGTGTTTCCCATCTGGCCTGGGCTCCGCCATTCATCTCCACCCACATGGAGACCCTGCCCGCCCTGCGATCAATCACTGCCCACAGGGAGGCCCTACCTGCCCACCCAGCTGGTGCTCTTCGAGGGGCCCTCCCAGCCTTGGTGGCTTGCCTCTGCCCTCCCAGCTGAGGCTTTGTCTGGAAGGTTGTCAGTAAGGTCTCCTGGTCTAATTAGCATGTTACCCTTTTATTAGTATAGATTCTTTCATTATTTTATACTCTAATCTTTGTATTTTTCCTCCTGCTTGAGTTTACCTTGTGCTTTGTTTTCCAGTGTCTTAAAGTTATGTTGATTTTAGAGATCTTTAAAAATCGATTTTAGGGAGGGAGAGAAACATCAGTTTGTTGTTGCACTTAGCTGTGGATTCATGGGCTGCTTCTTGTAGTGCCTTGACTCAGGATCAAGGCTGCACCCTTGGTATATTGGGAGGACACTCTTACCAACCGAGTTACTCAAGGGAGGAGGTTTGAGATATTTTGTTGTAGGAAATCCTCACCTGAGGATATTTCCCCCCAACTGATTTGAGTGTAAGGGGGGGGGGGGCAGACTGTTTGCCTCCTGTATGTGCCCCAACCAAGGCTGGGGATCAAACCTGCAACCCAGGTACGCAACCTTGACTGGAATCTAAACCACAACCCTTTGGTCTGGGGGCTGACACTCCAATCACTGGGCACATGGCCAGGCAAACTATTTTTTAAAAATGTATTTATAGCTAAAAACTTCCTTTTAAGTACTTTCACAGCATCTCATAACTTTTGATACGTTGTATAATTTAAAAGTATTTTCTAATTTCTCTTTTGCATTTTTTTTCTTTGACCCACTGGTTATGTAGACACATAATTTCCAACCTCCCTTCTATTTTTACTTCCTTGTAATTGGAGAATATACTTCAACTCTTTTAAACCTATTGAGGCTTTTAAAATGTCACAGCCTATAATCTGCTGGAGCATGTTCCATCTACACTTGAGAATGTGCGTTCTGCTCTGAAGCTAGTGTTTTCCACACGTCTGTAAGGAAGGTCTAGCCCGTTTATAGTGTTGTTCAAACCTATTTCCTTAACCTTCTGCCTTGCTATCCTCTCCACTGACAGGGTAGAGATGTCCAATTATTAATAATGAATTGTCTATTTTATCTCTCCATTCGGTCAATTTCTACTTCATGTAGTTTGGGGTTGCTTACCATTGTTTAGTGTTGCTCGTAATTTAAAAATGTCCCATTATTTCCAGTAACTTTCTGTTTTCAAGTCTATTTTGTCTATTAGTATAGTCCCTCAAACTTGATGTTTGCTTGAAACCCCCTCCCATCCTTTTACTTTTAACCTATTTGTATCTTTGAATCTAAAACCCCCTCCCATAGACAGCATATATGTGGACTGCTTTTGACCCCATCAGGTCTCTTTTTATTAGATTAAACTATTCATATTTAATATTACTGGACTTATGTCTGCCATTTTACTTTTTTCAATGCGTCATGTCTTTTTTCTCTACTTAACTATTTTTTGCATTAGTATCTTCTAGTGTAACACTTCAATTTCTTTGTCGTACTCAATTTCATAAAATATAACTGAGAAAGTAGATTCATTCCCAAATTGTTCCAAATATACTTGTTTCCCATAACAGAATTAAATCCTCAAAAATCATTAAAATTTTTTTGATCTGTATCAAGTAATTTTTTTAGATGAATCTTTATAGCAAAAACTTATCAATTTCTTTCCAAGTTAAAAATTTTCCTAACCCAATACTAATTCTGTCAACTCTGTATTAGCATCAAATTCAAAGGGGGTATTTGTGTAATTTGAAAAGCAACTCTAAATCTGACAGTATCAGGCATTCTTCAAAATTTTCTTGTAAACTCTGCAACCAATTCACAAAACGCTGGTAAGTTAAAATTTGCAAACGTTAGAAAATCTGCAAAAATTAGCATTCACGATTTGTACAATGAAGTTTCAATATACATTATTGTACCTGTCTGTGAAGGTGACACTGTCCAATGCAGTGAAACACCAGCGAGAAAATGTTATCACCCTGACAAGTTTGCCTTTGATTACTGAATATTTGGCAAGTATTCCTTTTGTTGCAAGATAATCAAGAAGTGGCCACTTACTAAAACTATGGAACTCAGAGGCGGCCTACATGGCAGGCCTTACAAACCCAGCAACTGAAAGTAACCACTTAGGATGGTCTGAACATAAAATTCCTTAACTGAAAGCAAGTGGTAGTCAAGCCTTACACCTGTAACTTCCTTGGCAAAGGCCTATCTTGACCTTCAGTAGCGAACAGAGCAGTGACTACATTATCTGTTCCCCTCACACCATCTCTGTGTTGTAAACGTTAATTATTAAACTATCCTGTACCCACCAATGTAAAAAGTCTTTTTCCACTTTACTTTTTATCCAATCCCAGAGATTTCTCCTTTGCTTTTACTGAACAATTTTAACAACACTGTCCAAAGAGTAATTTCAGAAAACTGAGTGCAGATATTTTCAGTAAGTACCATAAAGTTAACGCACAACAAAACCACGGGAAATACAGGCTCCTTTAAAAATCCAGTAAATCCCATTTTTTTAACCCAATAGTTAAAGCACTATTTGTACTGAAAGAAACTATGTTCTTCATATTCAGCAGAAATTCTTCGGCAGATGTGAAAGATGAAAAATACCTGTCGTAAGTTTTTAGATTATTTTAGGTCAGAATTCACATTTCTTTGTAAAATGTCTTTTATATCACAGAACTCACTTAAACAAGTACTTTCAATTTTTTCAAAATTTGAATCCATTTATTTTTAGTAGTATTAGGTCTTATACTCTATAGGTAACTGTAGGCTTACCAGAAGAAATTTCACTTTTGTTAAATATTTTTAGACTTTTCCTCATAATTTTCCAACACAAACTCCATAGTACTTTAAAAAAGCATGTCCGTTAGTTTTTTCTGTGCGGAAATACAAGCCAAATATACAAGCTCATAGCTTGTTATAAGTTGTTTAAAAACTTTGTTGGACATCTCAGGTGATTAATTTCATCTATTCTTTTTTGAGAAAATATTCACTTTTTCCTTTTGTCCTGGTGCCACAAACTGCCTGTCTTCAATCATGGAAGTTGTAATGGGCCTTCTAGACTTTTCCAGTTGTGGTACTGGCTCAGTTCTGTATCAGAAATGACTTTTAATTTATAATTTGTACATACTTATCTTATACAGGCACAGTTAACTCATGCTATTTGCATATAATATTCATCTAACAGATTTTAATGTTATTTTGGTAAGTAAAACATTGTTAGAATGGAATAAATTATTTGACATCCACTGGTGAAGTTTATGCATAATATACAGTAAATAATACACTCGCTCCATATTTTACAGAACGCAACAAAGGGAAATGTGGTCATTATCAAAACAATGTTTCATTTAACAGAAAAACAAGTTCCAGTCATGCTAGCCATATTTCAAGTAGTCAAAATCCATTTGTGGCAAAAGTTACCACATTGAACACCACAGTCGAATCTGTTACATGAAGGAAACTTACCTCTTTTATAATTCTTGGGTCTTTTTCATTTTTGTGTGTTGCTATATTCAAGTACCCTCTAATGCAGTCTTTTTACACTGAAATCATTACCAAGAAGATGAAAGTCTAGAAAAACAGGCTAGAACAATTATATTGGCATCAAATGCTATCTTTTATTATTTTCTGGATTTATTCAATTGTAGTAGTGGCATACTGGATCTCCCTTGCAGACTAAAATTGGAATGAAAAATAATGGGAAATAAATGTAACCTGAGGAACAACATTCTTTGATCAAATGTTTTAGTCAGTTCACTTAAGGAAAAAGTAAAGTCTTACTGGTAAAGACATGAGAGATGTTGAGTCAGGGCCTTGCCTAATGGAGACAACGAGTGACCGAACAAAACTCACCTTGAGGCAGGAATGAAGGTTCTTATTGATTCTATTGGAGGCCTGGTGCACAAAATTTGTGCACTGGTGGGTGGGGTGGGGGCTCTTGGAGGGTGTCTGACTGATGGTTTAGGTGCCATCACTCAGGCATCCTTAGTGCTGCTGTGGAAGTGGGAGAGGCTCCCGTCACCACCACTGCACTTGCCAGCCGTGAGCCTGGCTTCTGGCCGAGTGGCATTCCCCCTGTGGGAGCTCACTGTCCACCAGGGGGCAACTTCTGTGTTGAGCATCTCCCCCCTGGTGGTCAGTGCATGTTGTAGCGACCGTTTTTTTCCCACCGTTCAGTCTATTTGCATATTAGCCTTTTATTATATAGGATTTCCTAAACATTCAAATTCCCTTCCTTTCTACACTTACTGCCCTGTAAGCGGTCCTCAGTTTATCTTCTGTCAACTGAAGCATGTCAGAAACCAGTTAAATAGTCTTATTCTTTTACTCCATCTTTCACAGCGCTGTTAGTGACTTTTCTAAAATACAAACCTGGTAGTGTGACTTGCATTTAAAACCCTGTATGGCTCTTTACCACCACCTACAGGATGAAGTTCTAACTTCAGCATATGGTTCAAGCTTCAAAAGGCACCACTCACTGTGTCCAGCCACTCTAGTGCACTCCCCACCAGAAATCCACTCCATTCCCAGCTGCACACATTTCCCATACCTGCCACCTGCTGCTCTGCTGCCTGCTCTGCTCGGCCACCTGCATCAGTGTGAATAATAAACAGAAAGTCCAGTATTTTGTAGAGTTCTCCTAACTGGCTTTGGTCACATCATCAGTCCTATCTTTAATTTATCTCACAGACCAGGTCTGAAGAATTAGATCAACTTTGGAAACAAACAGCGTTAGCAGGATTGGCATGAAGGGGGAACACTGAAACCAGCAGGGCTGCAGGGCTGGCCATGAGAAACCGCTAACTAATGAAGCAGCGGTGCTAAGTCAGCACCTCAAGACCCACAGCTCGGACTCATATGCTAGAAGGCTGAAGTTTCGACATTAGGAGCTCCAGGCCCTCTCCAGTCACATGGTGTAGTGAGCAAAGTTTCCCTTGACAAAATAATAAGCTTTCAAGTAGATTACAGTGTCTCGAAGTTTGCAGTTCAAAGAAATCGAGCAAACTGACGTTTTACTCATTTGACTAAACATGCTAATGTTGCTAAGGAAACTGTAGAAACTGGCGTTCAAGACACTGTGCAATTCAGCAGTTTTCCCAATTCCTAGCTTTTGACTAGTTTGTTAAGACTTATTTGGGGAATGATCTACTTAGCACATTCTGTATTTTATTATTTAGAGGAAATGAATTTCAAGAAATATTCTTAACATTCTTGTAAAATTCTAGTAAAAACTATCTTTAAGATTCTCCTAATATAAACCTTATACTAAAACTGTCTTTACAGTATTTGTGAAAGCTTATTTTTAAAATTAATTCAGATTTGTGTATCTAAATACAAGGAAATTCTCAATATATACAACATCATTACCTAAAACCTGAAAACTTTATTCTAAATGTATTCCAGTTCATGTTTCCTCATGTACTTGTTCCTCTAAAGAACATTAACTAGAATTTATAAAGTAATATGAACATATATCAACTTTTTTACAGTTATAAGAAGGAATATGACTTGTTATAGACAGAAGTAAAATTATATATTAAAGTATAGGCAGAAAAAGCCTACTTTAAAAACTGGACATCTCAGCAAAACATTATTTTTATCTACATTGTCTCCTGATTTTAAATGATTTTCCCAATATCTACATAAAAATTTACATTTATTTGTTATAGAAGTAGTTTCTAAAAAGCAAATATAATTAATGTCCTGAAGACTTGGGATGTCACACATTTTAAAAGTTTATATACAATATACATGTAACAAGTAAACATTTAATAAATTAGCACAACCCCACCAACACAATGTTTGCTGCTATATTTAAAAATATTTATTTAAAATATGTCAATCTCCTTCCAAAAAATGGAAGACATGCGAAGTCATTGCGAGGTATATGGTAACACAACAATCCTCAATGCAAAGGATCGTCAGTTGCCTAAATATAAAACTAGACTTTGGCAAAGATATGAGTTTTATCCAAATAATACAGCCATTAAAGAAATCCTTAAGTTTATACCATTTCTACAGGATCATCGTCTGCCCCCCAATCACTCTTCCCTTTCAAAGGGTGAGTTATAACCCTGTCCCACATTACTCAGAATTTTAAATATGTGCTCTGCTGATTAACATTTATTTTCTCAAACCTCAGTACTACAGCTATACAAAGTACACTTTTAAAATATTTGAAACAAAGATTGAATTTATTGGTCGGCTATGAGTAGGAAAATACATCGGTAAAGAAAGGAGACCCTGTATATAAATATAAGACTAGCTAGTTACAATCTGACCAAGAAGGTTCCACTGAAAAGAACAGCAAAAGCCCTTGTTACCTCTGGTCCACATTCAGCTTCCCATCACCTTATCCAAGAGCTGCCTAGGCAAACATCCTTTAGCTTAGTGCGGCAATGTGCTGGGTTCTGTTACATGAACGGTAAATACACAAAAGCAAGCCCAGTGCATCACACAATACAATGTACTGTGAATAAAAACTAGACACTCTATTTTAGATACTTCAAAACTTAGGTAACCAACGAGCAGAGTGAAGTGATCATCCTGAAAAACTGTCTGTGAGTGGGAAATACTTGCTAAAAGTGTTTTGAATTATCTGCAGCGTTTGTTCTGCGCATTCAGACTGGTTCATTACAAGAACAAACTGCTGTAATTCTTTTGCGTAGGTTGGCTTTGTTCTTATTACATGTTATGACCCCAAAACCTTAAAAATCACTATGGAAACAAATCCTATGACATTAAATAGTAAAAAGTGGAATACTAAAACTGGGATTTATTATTGAAAACCTGCATATTAGAAGAGCTTTGAAATTTTAATTTCAACATTTAGAAGTGCATTCCACCCTATTAATAATGTCCTTAGGTTTCAAAGTGCTAACTCAAAATTAGTTTTCCTGGCTGTCATTAAATCAGGTAAAAATAAAAACACATATCTTGGGAGATGTTCCTTGACTATCTTCTAGGATGATTAAAGTTGCAATCAACATTTCATATCTACAACTTTAGTTTAAATTATGCCATAAATTAATTTTAATGAACATACTTTAAATTCTCAAAGCATAATTACCACTAATATGGTTAACTGTACTTCAGGAGATTTACAACAAGGAATTGAATGCCTCTAAGTTTTTGATCATTAAAACAGAAAACATAGCCCAAGTTTTCTGTAAAACATTCATAACATGAATTTATCCAGCAAGAACAATGAAATTACATTATGGCAACACCACATTAAATGCATTTGTTACAGAATTTCGGGGGAAAAATCTATACTGTGAAAACATACTGGTTTTTATTGCATTTTAGAGAGTGTAGACTGAAAATTACTCAGGACACAGAAATATTAAAACACAAAACCTTGCTTAACAAAAGTATCAGTCTATTTTGGTGTTACTGTTGATTCCCTAAAGAATCAAAATATTTCTTTTTCTTTTGAAGGCTATAGTTGTAAGTCTACACTCTTGGATCAATTCATCACTATCTCAGCAAGGTGGAGAAATTGTTCAAACTGACCCCACAGAGTATGCCTAGAAGAGGCAAGGACAAATATTTTCAAGAAATAACAGGCCATTGTATCAACAATGTTAATATTATCCTGCCCCCCCCCCCAATTCAAATATATTATAACGATAACAAATACAGATGAAGACATTTTCCGTAAAGCTCAAACCTTTAGCCTCTAACAAGTGCACTCTAGTTCCAGCATCTATGAAAAGAACGCATCCTCCATTAACAAATACAAAACGAGTAAGTGCCGCTTCCCTCCCCCTTCCATAAAGCTCTCTGACCTGTTATTACATCATGCAGGTCAGAGGAAAAGAAGTTTCCTTTGTTTCATCAGTCCCACCAGCTCCAGATCACCTTCTCTGGAAATTGTCATGATGCACATTATCAACACAGTGTTTAGGAAAAATGAGCAAACACTTTATTCACACTTTACAAAAAAAATAAAACAAAACCCCCATAAAAAGTTATGCATTGGTTCTACATCAATAATACCAACTTTTCAATGTACTGATTATAAACTGAATGTGTTTGGTGTCAGCACAACTTAAACAAAAAATAAAAATAAAAAAAATCCATCACAACAAAATCTTTAAAAAAACCTCAAAGAAGAAACCAGGTCCCAGACAAAAATTCAAGATCAACCAACAGCTTTTGGAGAATATTTTTTAAAAGAAAATAAATTTATTTAAGCAGGGTGTAAATTTTATTTTCTCTTAAAAACAGAATAAGCACATTTATGTGTTGAACTTTTTTTTCATAAAATTTTAAGTCATCACCCGAAACGACTCATTCTCTGTGTAAAATTGTTACCATTCAACAATTTTTCACCCTAATGCTCATATGGTGTTCTTTTCCTCCCTTGCCTGCAGTTGAAACAAAAGCAGTTGGACCAAGTTCCCTCTGAAATAATTTTAGTTTTGAGATGATAATAAATGAATGAGACCAGAATACATGAGTTAACTTTGCAAAATTAAAGCTGGCTTTAATCTCTAATCTACTAACAGCAATATGGGCAAATACACAGGGTACAATATAACTTATATCTTGGTTGACATATTAAAATAGCTTAGTCACTTCAAAAATGATCTGAAGAATTGTCTTAAGGACCTGTTTTGAAAATACATCTCATCTATACTGTTTCATAAACGGAAAATTACTTAAAAAAAAAAGGAATGATTTTTTAAAAGAAAAACATGGAGACTAAGGAATACATGGAAAACAAAAAGACTTCACATGATAGCAGTATTCTGGGTGACGGCACTGTGCAATGACACCAAGAAGCAGTGCTTGGGTCTGGTGAGCAAAGACCCAGGGACTCACCCTATGTCCAAAATGTGATATTCAATGCTTTGCGATGGGAAAAGTCACAGCTCATACAAAAGCATTTCCATAAAATCCTCACAAATGTTCAACAGTCTTTAAAACTATAAAAGAAGACGCACAGATTTTCTCCGCATGCACGGGCAGTGTCTGGTGAGAACAGTGTAGTAGGCACAGTGGAGAGAGACAGGAGGCGTCTCAGAGAGGGAGTTAAAAAGCTGTACCTAAGCAGCTGTAATTTTTTAACTTAAAAAAAGTTAAAGATTTAAAAATATCAGAATGTACATATATTATTACATTCAGTCCATAAATGCCTACAGATCACTGCTCAGCTTATCTGTCCTGGTAGATAGTTTTTGTAAAAACCCAGAATTCACGAAAAAATGTCCTAAGCATTAAATAGGTTTAAAGAGTAAGGTTCTCCATTTAGTTACAAAGTAGCACAAAACAGCCAAGAAAACCCTAACAGTGCAACTCCTCCGCAGAGAAAGTCTGGCAGCCTCTTTTACAAGCTGGCCTTTATAACACATGAAACCGGCGTAAAAACACACACAAAAACAAAAACCTAGCCTTAATTTACAATACAATCATTTCCAAATCTGATTTTTTTAAGTACAAAATTTCATAAATCAGGTCTTCTGTGGATCATATACAATTATAAAGGCTAAATTCAAATTCTGTATTTTACAAATATGTCTGAAAAAGAAGGGAGTAAAGTATGGAAGAATGGTCTCTGGATGTTATTACTGGCCTCAAAAAAGTAGTACTACAGATTTCTGTGCAAAGAGAGTATGCTGTTCAAACATTTTCCTATTTCAAGGCATGAAAATATTATATTGGACAGAAGAAACAGGAAAATTACTGGTAACAAATGAAAGGTAGGTGCAAACACACCAATCCCTGTCCAACAGTATATAAAGCATATTGGGCTCAGAATCTGTCTGTTGCTAGCACCTGGCTTTCACACTATATCCTTATCAAATAATCAGACTGAAAACTCAAATCATCATGAAGAAAAAAAATCCCTAATGGCCATACCTCACTCCCCGATATTCAGATTTTCTTATAAGTTTACGAGTGAAATTGAGGTCGTCTCTGAAGGTACTTATACTACCTCCTGCCCGGAAGGTGAATGCCGTTAACTTGGGGCAGGAAAGGCAGTAAGAGCTCCAGTTGTGCAAAAAGCGAGAAGTGGTCGGAGGGGATCAGGGGGTGTGGGCAGCCGCTGATATTGTTCTCGACCAGCCAATGGGGGTCCAGAGGTCCCAGGATGCCTAATGTGTTCAGCTGAGGTTTAGAATAGAAGATGTAGTCAATTATACCCTGAAAATCAGAAGAAAAACACACACATAAGATAACACTGAAAGACTGGAAGTTCTCAAGACATACCCTTTAGGCATGTTTTGCAAAAACTTCATTAACGTGTGGGAAGAGGCGGTTCGGTTCCACCTGGGCCAAATGGTGCCCCCAATGTCAAACCTTGCAGAATGAAGACTGTTAAGCACAGTAACCATTCATTTTCCTATTTGGATCCTTTCAGAATTTTTAAAAAGACATAAAGGATCTTTCGTGATATGGCCTCGGATTCTTTCCTCACTACCCCTTTGCCATACTAGCCCTCTTATTTTGGAGAGGGGAGGGGATCAACATTCTTTGCATGTGCCCATCTCTTTCCAGCCTCACAGCTTTCACACATGCTGCACACTCCCTGCCCGGAACACTTTCTTCTAGTTGTCATCTGGTTAATCCTTCTCAACCTTCAAGTGTGGACCTTAATAACTTCCCACAGATCTTCGTAGCCCACTAGGTGCCTCCCTTCTCTTCCCCTGCTCATGTGTGCCCTGCTACATGCTTACTTATGTGGCTGAGACCAGGTTGTCCCTGCCATGCACGTCCTCAGCAGCACCAAGCACACAGCTAAGCAGCTTGGCTTTTCCTGTCCTCCATGTAACTTCACATGCTCCTCTACATGTTCTTGGCCGAAAGTATTTAAATATATTCAAAGGTCTCCTTCCTATCTCTACATCACTAGCATGAACGAAGGAAAAAAACCCCCTACTCTCGCCCACCTTTGAGCTGTCACCCTCACTTCTTCAATCAAGCTGTCTGAAATAATCTCCAAGTTAGTTTTTACTACCTCACCACTCAGGGAAGCACCCATCACCAGCATCTTTCTGAAGCTCATCCTTCACTACTCGTTCCTAGAAAGGCCTTATTTCCTTGGCAGGTAAGCTTCTACAGTCCTGGGTTCCCCCTCCATGGTTTTTGTCATTTACATGTCAGTTTTCCTGGAGTCTAATTTCTCTTCAACTCGACACACTCATCTATTACCAGGACTAAATAATAATTATCTACAGTACTGGGGATCCCCCAAAGTCAAATAAGAAACTGTCATGGTTTTCAACAGTTTCTTTAAAGAGTCTAAAGAGCCCTCCCCACCAAAATTAAGAACCAGTTAACACTAGTATTTGCACTCTAATAAATAATCTAACCTGAACGATTTGAGTTCCATCAGGTTAGAAGTGGAAAACTAGGATACTAGAAAGCAGAAATGCAAAAAAAAGGACAGCTGAACACAAACCCTAAAATAACTGCTGATACTCAAAATAAAGAGAATCACTAAGGAAAGTCTCCACACTGTAAGCTGTCAACTATAAGGCATATAAATATATTTTAGCAGCATAAAAATGGCCAATAAATCACATTTTAGCACTCCAAGAGTAGGTTTCAGTTTAATTAACATGAGAGATGGAACACCTCACCCCAACTGACACGAAGTTACATAAGCAAGTCCTTACTTAATACTAGATAGGTTCTGCAACTTGAAGTGAAACAACATAGGATAAAATTAATTTTACCAGAGGTTAGTTGATATATACAAGAGTTATGTTCCCATGGCATCTCATCAACATTATAATGAAACAAGAGGGCCAGTACACAAAAATCTGTGCACTCAGGGGGGGTCCCTCAGCCCGGCCTGTGCCCTCTCACAGACTGGGAACCCCTGGCGGATGTCTACCTGCTGGCTTAGGCCTGCTCCCTGGGGGATTGTGCCTAAGCTGCAGTCGGACTTCCTTAGCGCTGCTGAGGAGGTGGGAGAGGCTTCCATCACCACCGCTGTGCTGGCAGCCGTCAGCCTGGCTTGTGGCTGAGCAGAGCTACCCCTGTGGGAGTGCACTGACCCCCAGGAGGCGGATCCTGCATTGAACGTCTGCCCACAGGTGGTCAGTATGTGTCATAGTGACCAGTCATTCCCAATCATTCTGCTGTTAGGATCAATTTGCATATTACCCTTTTATTATATAGGATAGGGGCTTGGTGCACGGGTGGGTACCAGCTGGTTTGCCCTGAAGGGTTCACGGATCAGGGTGGGGGTCCTGCTGAGGTGCCTGGCCAGCCTGGGTGGGGGGCTGAGGGCTGTTTTCAGGCTGGCCACACCCCCTTCAGGGTGGGGGTCCCCACTGGGGTGCCTGGCCAGCCTGGGTGAGGGGCTGAGGGCCATTTTCAGGCTGGCCACACTCATAGGCTGGAAGCAGGTATCTGGATTTATCTTATTTGATTGAAACTTTGTAGCCTTAAGCGGAGCTCAGGGCCGGCCAGGGCAGGCGGGAAGCTTGACTTCCTCCATCTCCTGGGCAACCCAAGCCTCCTGCTCGCTCCAGCTCCATGGACGCTGCTATCTTTGTGATAGAGTGAGGGAGTGACGGAGTGAGGGTGGGATGGTTAATTTGCATATTATTTTTATTAGATAGGATGATGTTAAAAAAAATGTTATCTGAGAGCCTGTGGTATGGCAAATTCAGCTTTGTATTGAGTCTATAAGAAACATAACTGACCTCAAAAGATAAGACAATTTACTCAGAATTTATTATTATTATTTTATCTAATTTCTTTCGTGGGAAATAATTCTAAGTTATCTAGACTATTCCTGCAAACCAACTCAACAAATACTCACATTTTAAAGACTTGACAAAGTAATAAGACTCTCCTTTAAAAAATGAAGCTTTTACAAATTTACTAATTTCAAAACTCACCTTGAAGTCAAACGTGTAATTTGTGTAAGGCATCAGGCCACTCTCATAGGCACTCTTTAACTTGAAACCATGAGTGATCTTTCCATTGGTTGTCCCATTTTTCCCATTACAGCTAAAGTTCGTAAGACTTTCATTATACCTCAGTTCCTTAAAGTCTTTATGATTTGTTTCTACTCCACCAGTACTCAAATATTCTACAACACCTAGAATGAAAATAAATGGACTTTTTACAAGATCACGTATAATGTATGCTGTATAAAACATAAAAAAGAACTCAATTGTAAATAGTTTTATACTTTCTAAAATCTTCCCACTTTTTACAATGGGTTTTTAACCCCCTAGCAAGAAGACACCTGGCTGGTGCTGTTGCTCTTATTATCAATCAGGCAAGGGAGATGTACAGTCCTTAGTTCACCATAGCTTGATGCCTATGTCAGTGGCCAGAGCTATTTCATGTTTGAGGCACATAAAAAAATAAAATTAAAATAAAATAGGTTTTTACATTTGCTAGAACTTGTCTAAATCCATTTGTACATGCCCAGACGGCATGGCTCAGTGCTTGAGCATCAACCTATGAACCAGGAGGTCACGGTTCAATTCTTAGGGCACATGCCAAGGTTGTGGGCTATGTCTACAGTGTGGGGCCTGCAGGAGGCAGCTGATCGATGATTCTCTTTCATTGATGTTTCTATCTCTCCCTCTCCCTTCCTCTCTGAAATGAATAAAAATATTTTTAAAAATCCATTTGTACATGGTTTTAATCATAGTATACTATTTTATACTTCACTTTACTATTTCACATGAACTATGTGTAGTCTCAACTACCTTTAAAGGATATATATTTATTCATCATTGATCATTGATCAGCTGCCTCCTGCACACCCCCTATTGTGCCCTTGATGGAAATCAAACCTGCAACCCTTTAGTCTGCAGCTGACGCTCTACCCACTGATCCAAACTGGCTAGGGATAAAAAATATATTTAAAAAAATTTAGCAAGCTTGGAGATTTTCCCTGTGTTTGCTATTAAAATACTGTTGTTGTTTTTTAAATTGTTGACACTATTACAGGTGTCCCCGTTTCCCTCCACCTTTGTCTGTCTTCCCTTTTTGACCCCCTCCCATCAGCCTTCATCACATTGTTGTCTGTGTCAATGGGCTATGCATATAAGTTCTTAGATTAATTTCTTTCAGTCCCCATCCCCACCCTCCCCTTGGAGATTTGCCAGTCTGTGGTCTGGAGATTTACCCATGCCTATGGTCCTATTTTGTTCATTAGATTCCATATATAAGAGGGATCATATGGTATTTGTCTTTCTCTGACTGGCTGATTTCGCTTAGCTCTAATATGCTCCAGTTTCAACCATGCTGTCACAAAGGTTATGAGATTCTTCTTTTTTCCAGCCACATGGCATGCCTTAGTGTAAATGTACCACACCTTTTTTATCTGTTCAGCCACTGATGGGCACTTGGGTTGTTTCCAGATCTTGGCTATTATAAAGAACACTGCTATAAACATAGGGGTGCATATATTTCTGGTTGGTGTTTTGGGTTTCTTAGGATATATTCCTAGAAGTGGGATGGCTGGGTCAAAAGGCAGCTCCATTTTTAATTTTCTGAGGAAACTCCAGACTGTTCTCCACAGTGGCTGCACCAGTCTGCATTCCCACCAGCAGTGCACTTGGGTTCCCTTTTCTCCACAAGCTCGCCAGCACTTGCTCTTTGTTGATTTATTGATGGGAGTCCTTGTGGCAGGTGTGAGGTGATGCCGCACTGTAGTTTTAATTTGCTTAGTGACCCTGAACATTTTTTCATATGTCTACTGGCCATTTGTATATCCTTTTTGGAGAAGTGTCTACTCAGGTCCTTTGCCCATTTTTTCAATTGAAAAAATACTGTTTTCTTTTTAACACTGAAACTGGCTTTTAAATCTGTATGATTCGGCAAGTCTCTCTTTGCCCCTAGGGTACTTTGTAGCTAAATAGAGGGTGGGAGGCATGCTAGAGAAATTGTCAAGGGATAATCCTCAACTGCTTCAGTCCTAGTAACCCCCAGATAGCTTGATGAGATAGACTAAATAATTATGACTCTTAGATACAAGGAGTTGAAATACAAAAAAAGGAAATACATTGGTTCTTGAACTTACTTCATTCCAGAGGCCATTCGCAAAGTGATTTGTTCGAAAACGAAATCACTTTTTCTCATTAGAAATAATGTAAATCGAACAAATCTGTTCCAGACCCCCAAATGATTCCGTTTTAACCTTTCTTATATAAAGTATATGTCTAATCTATAAACAAACACTTCTTTTCTTAAATTTACCAAACCACCCACTACTAGCCTTAAAGGAATCACTTTCAGGTGTGTTTTGGTAAGTCGCCATAAAGCTGCCTGCAAAATGCTGTCACTAACTGCTTCTGTTTATCCAAATCAACAACAGTTTTCTATCTCTTCAATGGCCTGTGATTATTGCTTCTTTCACACCCTTAGCAACATTAGCACTCTTGATGGCCCTTTATGTTTTAAAGCATTCTCTTCTTTGTTGTCAGAGAGAGCTTTTTGTCATGTTGAGGTATCACCAGCATGAAAAGGTCTAAAACCTGCCAATGGAGACATTTTTTCTGTGAACAACTTGGAGATAGGAGATGTTCAAGAAATGAGGTTTGACTGTACTTAGATTTGATATTTTAAGGGTTACTAGAGGCCTGGTGCATGAAATTTGTGACTTGGGGGTGAGGTCTCTCAGCCTGGCCTGCGACCTCTCACAGTTCGGGACCTCTTGGGGGATGTCCGCCTAAGTGGGGGAGGGAGGGGTGAGTGGGCCTAAACCGGCAGTCCGACATCCCTAGCCCTGCCACAGAGGTGGGAGAGGCCCCTGCTACGGCTGACCAGCTGTTAATCCTGGTTTCTGGCCGAAGGACACTGCCCCTGTGGGAGTGCACTAACCACCAGGGGACAGCTCCTGTGTTGAGTCTCTGCCCCCTGGTGGTCAGTCCGCATCATAGTGACTGTTCAGTCGTTTGGTCGATTTGCATATTAGCCTTTTATTATATAGGATGGTTTATTCACTGTACCATCTGTGGTAAAGTTTTCAAGAATATGGCTTTCTGTATTCTTTTACTTTGTGATAAAAATAAAAAGCACTATTCTTTTTTGTTAAAATCACTTGCCTGATCTATGTAAATGAAGAATTTCAATTTCCACCTGAAGTGGATTTTTCTAATCAAGCCCACCAAAATTTGAGATCTTGTAATAATATATGGTCAAATTTATACTGGATCACATTACATGCTGGAATCCCAAAGAAGCTGTCTTAAAACCCTTTCAGTCTACATTATATACTGGGGTAGGCAAAAGTAGGCTTAGAATTGTGAGTATACAAAACAGAGCTTGTTCATGTATTACTTATTATATTACTTTCCATACAAACAACTGTAAACCCACTTTTGCCAATACCTGTATATCCTGGGGATAATAAAACAAAATGACATGTTCTTTAATGAGTTATTTCAAGTTATTACTTATGTGTTTCTCAAAGATGATTAATGTCCTTCCTCCTGAGGTTTCATAATACTATTTCATTTTCAAAACGGTCCCCCTACTCCAAAAGAATTTTTAAACTTGATGCACAGCTGCCACTACAAACTCAATAAATTCACTAGCTTTGGAATGATCAGAAACAACACATTATAAAAACACTTAAGTCGAAAAGCATTCTACTTAGACGAGCATTCTTTTCTCACCAGAGTCCGGCAGAGAATTGAGATCCGCACACAGCACCAGTGGGATACCCCCCAATTCTCCCAACGTGCTCGAGCGGAGGCTTCGCGAGGCTTCATCAATGATGTTCTTCACTTCCGAGAGGAACATCATCGTCTGAACTAGCTTCACATCAGAGTACTCGGGGTCCCAATGCATATGAGCATTAGCCACGAGAATAAGTTGTTTTTCTGTTCCAAGATGTGGCTTTCCCGCTGTATTAGCTAAAAAGAAAACAGACAGAACTCTTCTATCAACCCACATGTTCTTATAGAGTCTGAAAGCAAGTAATATCTCAGAGTCTTAGGAATATAAAAGGGCCTTAAAACTGACCTAATAATCTCTCACATAATGACTTAATCTAGCCTACAACAAACCTGAGAAATAGTCATTTAAACCTCAGGTTGTGTACTTCTAATGTAGGGTATTCATTACTTGCTCAGAAACAGCCCATTCTATTTGGAACAGCTTGGTTTTTAAATAGCTGTGTCTCCTTAAAACTTCTGGTCTTAATTCAGATGCACTAAATCAAGCCTCACAAAATTAAATCTACTCTTTTCCTTAGCTGTATTTATGATGATCATTAAATTAAATCTTTCTATCCTTTAGGTTACATAATCCCAGTTCCAACTGTTCCTATGACAGAAATTTCAGTTCTCGGCATGAATGCTACTCTTATTTAATATGAAATAAGTGGTTGATTTTCCCAAAACTTGAGACCTTAAAAATAATGATTACAAGTGGGTCAGGAAGAGAAGTTTGCTTACAGAATATCCTTGCTGCCAAGAAATTACAGAAGTGCATGGAGTTCTCTCTGAGCAGTTATTTTAACTAATTATTCAACCTTTCTTTTATGTGAAAAATTCTTGGGAGCTTTATGCATTTCAAGATTTGAAATACTTTGCTTGGCAATGCTCTCTCACCTTAAGCTTTTTGGTAGAGAAAACGAGATATGATAGTTTAGAAACCATCTAAATTCTCACTGAGTTTCTTCAGGTGTTCAACAAGACTATTATTATATAACAAATTCTTTTTTCCTATTAAATTTTGGAGGTCAATTTTACAGGAAGTGAAGAGATCACTCACATGACTTTTCAATCAATTCCTTTCGAAGTTCTAGTAGTACTGCAACTCCAATGTTATCTTTTGTCATAACTCTGTTCAGCATAGCTTCAGACCCTTCTGAATTTGCCATTGCTAGCTGATTAAATTCAACAGTGTGTTTCTGAACCAAAGTAAATCTAAAACAAAAACAAACACACAAACACACATAAAATTGGGAATATAAGGATATTAGCTTTGTGGGAAATGCTGTTTTTCAAACTTCCTTCGATATGATGGCATGTGAATCACATTATGGAAAATCCTCCACATTTAACACCAAGCTTCCCACACCCATTTAAAGTGGTTCTCAGTCTGTTACTGGTAACATCTTGATTTTAACCGTTACAACTTAGGGTAATGTAGTATCTTCTGTTTAGGTTTTGTGTTGGACTATTCCATCTTGTAATTTTTAAATATTGTTTTCCAAATTATGGGTTTAAGAATCCCACAGGGAGTGTTAATTGCAAGGGGTTTCAACTAACAATTGGAGTTAAATCCTACTACACACCTGAAGAAACAGCAGCACTTTCAACATGGCTCCAAAACAAGATTATTTCTAATGATTCACAATAAAACAAAACCCTCTAAAGTGAAAAACACTGTTTTCTTAAGTAATTACAGAATGCCTTATTCTCTCATTTGCCAGATAATTTCCATACTCTTGGTCCCCACTCTGCAAAGAGAGAACATTTTCTTTTTTAAAAATACAATGACTTACTTTTCTGTCTTGAAGAATATTGCACAGCCATCAACATGCTTTCTTTCTTGTTCTGACATTGTTCTAGCTCTAGATTTAGGACTAAAGAATCCATTATAGCCACGTTCTTTCAGTTCTACCAGGAAGAAACTGTAATACTGTTCTGTTTCAACTTCCTGAAAAATTGTAAACAGACAAGTTATTCATAAGACAAAATTAGTCACATACATTAACTTTATACATGTATATGTAGTTTGAGAGGTTAAAATCACTTCAAAAGACTGATTTGCAGAAAGTGACGCCCAGGGTCATGTATGTTATGAGATGGACTGAGAACCTGAAGTTACTGTGCACCCACATTTAATGCTCTTTCCACTATGCACTAATCTATTATCACTGGTGGTAAAACAAAATCATACCTCTACAATAACACAATTTCAGTAACATTGCCATCCAATTAAAAAATAGTGTGCCGGGCATTACAAAGGGAAAGGTGAGTATTTAAGCTGTCAGAGCAAATGCTTAAAACACAGCTTAACCCATTTGCTTAATTTGGCAGCACAGTGCTACAGAACAAAGCAGGCAGTGAATTCTTCCAGGATTCACTAAAAACAGAAAAAGCCACTATTTTAAGAATTGCTAAAGGTGTGACTTCAAATGTATAATGAATTCCCAGGTTGCACCTTGCTTCATCAATGCTGGGGCATTTGTGCAATTTAAACAAATACACTTCTGACGACTTACCTGAAGACTTATGATATCAGCATTGCAGCTCAGGATTTCTTGAATAATGGCCTTTTTCCTGTAATCCCAATTTAGTGCCCATGATGGACAGTAGCCATATAACTGCCGGGTCGCATATTTATCACAAAGAACATTATAGCACATGACAGAAAACAAGGCTGTAGGAAAGACAACTTTACTTATTCAACACGTGGCAGAAATAAAGCACAGTTATTTTCAACAGTCTTCACTTAAATGCTGTTTGCCTTTATTGATTTCATATATTCAATAAAGCCGGATATAAATAAAGTCAAATAATGAGGAAGGACATCCACATGAACCAACTAGGAAATGAGGTACTACCTGCCAGAGGTATGAACAAAAGGCTCCTAAGGGAAGACTAAGGTCTCCAGCTCTCGGTCTCTAAGACCAGGGCTCCTCATTTTTGTGCTCCTTCTGTGAATATGGCTGTGGAAATCTGACAGTTATTTTTCTGAATAGACATATCTAATTTTCTTCTATAAAGCAATGATTGTTAATCCACAAAGAGGAAAGGGATATTACAGACCAAATCTTGTTACAAGTTCCCAAATTATTTTCTTTTTTAAAAATGTTTTTATTGAATTTTGTAGAGAGAGGAAAGGAGAGCGAGAGACAGAAACATCAATGAGAGAGAAACAGCACTGACTGGCTGCCTCCTGCACACCCCCTCACTGGGGATCAAGCCCGCAACCCGGACATGTGCCCTGACAGGGAATCAAATCAGCGGCCTCTTGGTTCATGGGTCGACGCTCAACCACTGAGCAACAATGGCTGGGCCCAAATTATTTTCATTCAATTTAAGTTAAAAGGAGATCAGAATTCATTAATTCAATTTCATTCTCAAGCAAGTTTTGGCTGTCTTTCAATTTTGAAGTATCCATTACATCTGGAACATACTTGGGTTTAGAAACTTCCCATATAAAAAGATTTTTGTATATTCATTATAACTGAATTTGATCAATAATTTATTAGTGGGGTTTCTTAACAATAGCACTACTGACATTGTGAGTAAATTCTGCATCGTGGGGGGGCTGTGCACTGCAGGATACTTAGTAGTATCTCTGAGATGCCAGTAGCACTTCCCCAGTGTGACAACCAAAAAATGCTTCCAGACAGTGCCAAATGGACCCTGGGAATAAAATCACCTCTGGCTGAAGAGCACTGCTGGATAGCATACTTTTTATAGGGTGACACAGAGGCCAGGTGAGCATGAATTAAATCTTTATTATTAACTCCCAAACCAGGTTAACTATAAGCACTCTACTATAACAGTGCCCATAACCTAAAGCATGCCAACAATATTGTCAGGTTTATAAGTACCACATAAAAATAAGCGTTAAAAAATAAGGCTACCAACCAGTTGGTCTTGTTCTGTCTGGTTCTTGTAACATAATCCAAGATCTTGGAGGTGGTTGTTCTGTTGAAACTAGTTGAATATTAAACACAAAATTAAGCAATATTCTTATACATCTTCCTAAAGAAAAGATTTAAATAAATGACCACTTACTTCTTTTTGCAGTACCTGCCAAATTATCAAGCAAGTAGTTAAGTAGCCTTTTTGTTCCATCTGGTTCCAGATAGAGGTTCAATATATCCAGGGTAAGAGGGTTTCCTGGAAATATTTTTAAAATAAGTAAAATAAAACCAAGATAAGTACTAAAATATTTTAAAATGAAAAAAACATACCTAAATTATCAGGTCATCTATAACAATGCATATAGTTACTAGTAACATACCAAACCAGAAAAACTATTTTTTGTTTTGATGTGAAGAGTAGAAATTTACACCATCTTCTACAGAGGTATCCAAAACTTATTATTAATGGATGATGCCAATGTAGAAGATATCTCACGGTGCTCTGTCTTATCAACACTTTCATAATGATCTGAAGCAAGTGAAAATGGACTGGCAAAGAGTGTGGAGAAGGACTGGGCAAGGGAAAAGAATAGCCAATATAATAACAAGAAATTTCCTGAAAACCATATGTAGTCTGGTCCCTAGATTTAAAAAATTCTACTGAATAAAGTAACAAGATAAGGCAGACTTGGTTTGATTGTCACTAAAGAAGGGAAAAAACCCAGGGCTGTGAGCATCTGTAAATTAAACAACTATTTCTAAAGCGACACAAGTGAAAACAAAAGCAAGAGTCTTAATGTACAAGAGTCTCAATCCTCTGAGTGAGACTTCTTATGCACATAAGAGGTTAGTAACATGAAAACTGTTTAAGATGAAATGCCCTCATCTTGAAACAGTAGAGTATCCTTCATAACAGCTGATTACACCTATTAGGAAAGTTCCCAAATTATTTTTGACATTAGTGAACATGTAAGATCTCTTTAATTTTAATATTCTAGGATTCTAAGAATTATAAAAGTAAAAATGTGCTCCTATAAGTGTAGAGTATGTCTTTGCAGGAGGACAAGTTACATCAGTATCACATGTGTACAGCTCTTGATAGTTACTAAAGCTCTGAAATTTTTATTTAGTCACAATCCTCTGAGAGAGGTATAGTCATAACCTGAGAGTTACTGTAACCACTTGTTAAAGATAGGTTGAGAAAATGAAGTCAACTAAAAACGTCTAAGTACTAGGTAAACAGCTCATTCTAACTACACCAAGAATAACGTTATCTTTTTACTACTTTCTAGTGCCAAATATTTAGAGGCAACTACTGACTACTTGCAACTATGTGATCCTCCTGTCTAAGATCATTCTTAATAAATTAAAAACCACCCCCACACAGCATCTATATATGACTCTAACAAATGCAGACGAAGCCAAATGGTGTGTTTCCCCAATGAATGCTTACTTTTTGGAATTCATTTAAATTTCAAATTAATCTGCTCTTCACTGCCTGAAAGAGTAATACAGGGTGTCCCCCAAAAATGTATCTACAATGTCTGCAAATTATTACATTTTGAAAATGAAATGTATGTTAATAAACATTGCCTTTATAGTTATTGAAAGTGTGTATACATTTTTGGGAGACACCCTATATATAAGGGTTGGCAAAATAGGTGTACAGTTACAATACAAAAGTTAATAAATAATACTCTAAGAATATTTTGCATACCCACAACTGTAAACCTACTTCTGCCCACCCATGTACACAGGGTAAAGTTAAGAACAACACAATTCTGAAATTAAAACATGTTCTTGATGTGAATAAGAGAAGTCGCTTCTGGAAAGTAGCCATACTTTCCCCTATTCCTCCTGCTAAGCACAAATAAAATTCCTGTGTTTTATGTATAAACAAACATAAGACTCTGAAATGTGGTGAGAAGGCAGAATGGTAGAGAACCTGGACTTAAGAAACATTTAGTGGTGAACGCCCTGGGCTTAATTTTTGCCCCATATATCCCAAACATGGAACTCAGGAAGCCAGCAACACAGAAACACCATCATGTGCAGAAGCAAAACAAAAATACCAACAAAAGCCAAAGGACCAGGAAGGACAGCCTAACTAGACAAAACCTTCAGACAACAACGCTCTGATTCTGCTAGACACCAAAGAAGCTTGTGAGACATAAAGAGGAGCCCCAAGTAGGTAGCTGGGACTTTTATCCCCTCTGGGTAGTAAGACTTCCTCCTCCATTCTGTGGTTGTCATCTCAACCCACAGTAAAGGGGCGGCTCTCCACATCTCTTCTGGGAATGTCAGAGGAGGCCAAGGAGAGTAGAAATTTTTATCATTGCCTAGCAGTAATGAGGTCACCTCAATGTAGTAACTATGGAGACCACACAGAAAGCCAAAACTGCCACCTCCATGCATGTGACCCTTAGTAGAGGCTACCTCCTTTGGCAATAAGGAGACAGTGTCCCTAACTTTCCCTGCCAGTGCAGTGTTAGAGAAAGCCAGCAAAACCGGAAGATTTAAATTCACCCAACATACTACGAATATGTCCAGTTTCAAGTGAAAAATTACTCATTATACCAAGAACCAGGAAGATTTCAAACTGAATGAAAAAAGACAGGCAAAAGATTCCAATTGTTATTTGAACAGTCTAATAAAAACACAGCAAGCATGATAAACATGCTTCAATGAGCAATTACAAACATGCCTGAGATAAATGAAAAAAAAAAAAAAATACTTAGTAAAGAGAAAGAAAATTTTGCCAAACAAAACACACACAAAAGAAATGAAAATATTAAAATAAAAAATAGAAAAAAGTAAAATAAAAACCTCAGAGTAATGGAAGCAGAGAATGAAGAGCACATAGCTGAAAAGTACTCAAGGAAATGATGGTTGAAAACTCCTCAAATACACCAAAAACTAAAGGAATCTGTACCAAGCCACATCATAATTAAAGTTGTGAAAGCTAAAGATAAATAAAAAATTTTGAAGATAGAGGAAAAAAGACACATATCTGTAGGGGGAAAACAATTTGAACAAGAGCTGAATTACTGTTACAAACTACAGTGCCCAGAAGTGGCACAATATTTTTCAAGTGCTAAAAACGAAACAGAACAAAACTATCAACCTAGAATCCAATACCATGAAAATATCCTTAGGAATGAAGAAAAAAAAAAAAAAAATAAAGACATTCCCAGAAACTAAGAGAATCTGTTGCCAATAAATCTACCCTAAAAGAACCACTAACAGAAATTCTCTAAATAGAAAGGAAATGATAAAAGATGGAACCTTAAAACATTAGGAAGGGGTTGGAGGTGAGGAGCTTTCCATATCTTAAATTTTCTAAATCATCTTTGTTGTTAAAACGTTTTTGTGACACTGATTTGTCTCTAAATGTATGTAGAGAAAACATTTAAGACAATTTTATCATAAACAGAGGTAAAATAGAAGGTCATAAACAAAGTTAAGGTTTCTATACTTCATTCAAACTAGTAAAATGATAATACCAGCAGACTGTAATAACTTGTCCTATATAATAAAAGGCTAATATGCAAAAAGACTAAATGATGGAACAACCGAACAACCAGTCGCTATGATGTGCGCTGACCACCAGGGGTGTGTGCGGAACATGGCGGGTGTTGGCAGCAGGCAGCAGAAGGCAGAACATGGTCAGCGTCGGCTGCGGCAGGATGGTGGAGCAGGTGAGCAGGGCTGCCAGACCAAGGTGGGACGCCAGGTGCTGACATTGGGACAAGCCTCTGGTGGCTACTGAAAATTCTTTGCTTCCACACGCCACCGTCCGCCTAGTGCTCGCACCTGCTTCCGGAGCCCCTCAGGGCTCCTCCACCTCCCCCTCGTCCTGAAAGGCAATTGGGGCCAGCAGCTGCCTCTTGTACCCAGTGCCAGCACTGGTCCTGATCACTTGGTGCTGTCAATGGGTGCAAGCAGTGGTTGCTGGCCTCGATCGCCCCAAAGGGCTTCACCACCTCCCACTGCTCCTAAGGGGCGACTGGGGCAGCTGACAGAAAGGGGACTGGGGGCCGCGGTGGGGGCATGGAGGATTGGCCGAGACCCGCCCCTGTGCCCACTGCAGCCTCTCAGCCCACAGCTCCTTCCATGATGCAGAAATTCACGCACCGAGCCCCTACTGTATATTTAAAACAATATCTACTGCAACCACTAAAAAGATATACAAACAGATAATTCAAACACACTACATACAAAACAAAATGGAGATGTAAAAAGATGTTCAAGTAATTCACAGGAAACGTGACCCAAGCAGATACTGTCCATGAGACACTTACTTCAAATACGATACAAGTGAGTTGAATGGAAGATATAAATCATACAAATATTCAAGAAGCAGAGTGACTACATTAACATAAAAGGGATTTCAGAAGAAGTAAAATTACCAGACAGAATGTCATTACGTAATGTTAAAAGGTCAATCCCCAAGAAGACATAGCAATTCTGGAGGTGTATTCACCAAATAGTAGAGCTGAAAAATATTAGGCAAAAACTAATAGAACTGAAAGGAGAAAAAAGAATCTACAATTATAATCAGAGATTTCACTAATCCTCTCTCAACAATTGATAGAACTAGACAAAAAAGTCCACAGCATCATCAATCTAATAGACTCTAGGTTAATATATTGGATCAAATGGAGATTTATAGAATATTTTATCCAATAAAAGGCAAATACATATTATTGTCCAGTGCCCAAGGGACAAACACTAGGGTAGATCATATTGTGGGGCATGAACCAAATCTTGAAAAATTTAAAAGAATCAAATTCATACAGAATGTATTCTTTAGCCACAATAGAATCATACTAAAAATCAATTACTGAAAGATAATAGGAGAATCTGCAAATACTTTGAAATTCTGAATAAGCCATGAATCAAAGAGAAAGTCTCATGGGAAATTTTTAAATGCATTGAGCTAGTGAAAATAAAAATACAGCATCAAAATATGTGGCTGGACATAGCTAAAGCAGTGCTAAGAGGGAAACTTATAGCACTAAAAAACACATGTATCACAAGAGAAAAAAGTTCCAATTCATTAATCCAAATTCTCATCCTAAGAAACTAGAGAAAAAGAGCAAAATAAGCCCAAAGTAGAAAGAATAAAAATACTACTAAAGAGCAGAAATCAATGACATTGAAAACAAGAGAAAAATAAATTAAAGCCATTTCTTTGAAAAGACCAATAAAATTGACAAACCTCTATCAAAACTGACAAAGAAAAAGAGAGGACAAAATTTACCAATATTAAAAATGAAAGAGGACATCCAGAAATTGAACAGATAAAGGAATACTATGAACAACTCAACAGAGCAAATGGACTACTTCCCTGAAAAACACAAACTACCAAAACCCAACAGACAATGTGAATAGCTAGCCCTATATCTATTAAAAAAATAAATTCCTTTCGCTTCCTGGTCAGGGAACCAAAAAAAGAAAATAAATAAAAAATAAGAATAAAATAAATTCATAATTTAAAAATGACCAGAAAAGAAATCTCCAGGCCCAGATTGTTAAATTGGAAAACGCCACCAACATTTAACTTCAATTCTATAGAATCTTTTCCAGTAAAGAAATGAGGGAACACTTTCAAATTCATTTCATAAAGCTAATATTGCATACAAAAGTCAGCAAAGTATGATAAATTTGTACACCATGACCAAGTTGGGCTTATCCAGGATTTCAAGTCTGGTTCTCAATATCTGAAAACAATTAATTACCAGGCTAAAGAAGAAAAATTACATGATGCCATCACCTGACACATATTAATAAGCATTTGACAAAAGGGGAACAACCATTCATGATTAAAAACTCTCAGAAAAAGAGGAATAGAGAAACTTCCTTACAAAATACCTACTGCTAATATACTTAGTAGTGAACACTAAAGTTTCTTCCAAGTTTGGGAAAAAGAAGGGATATCTGTTCTCACAACTCTCATTCAACAAACAGAGTGCTAGAAGTTCAATCAATTCAGTAAGGCGAAAAGAAAGAAAAGAAATGAAAAGAAAAGAAAAAGAAAAGAAAAAAAAATATATATTGCCCTGGCTTGGTGACTCATTTGGTTAAAAAGACTCAGCTGGGGCACGTATGGGATGCGATCTATCAATGTTCCATATTGAAGCTTCTTTCTCTCTCCCTTCCTCTTTCTTTAAAATCAGTTAAAAAACAAACATATTCTTGGGTGAAGGATAAAACCAAAAAATATACATATTGTAAAGGAAGAAATAAAGTTGTTACTACCTGCAGATGACAATATTTTACAAAGAAAATCTCCCCAGCCCGGCCAGTGTGGCTCAGTGGTTGAGCATCGACCTATGAACCAGGTGGTCATGCTCTGGTTGCAGGCTCTGTTCCCAGTGTGGAGTGTGCAGGAGGCAGCTGATCAATGATTCTCTCTCATCATTGATGTTTCTATCTCTCTCCCTCTCCCTTCCTCTCTGAAATCATTAAAAATATATATTTTAAAAAAGAAAATCTCCCCAAATTAAAACAAACAAAAACTCTACAAAAATATTAAAAAGCAACTCCTACTAGAATACAACAAGAAAATGCAAAAAGTCATTGCATTTCTACATATTATGAGTGAACAAATGGACAATAAAATTTTAAATATTGTATCATCTATAAACACTCAGAAAAACAAACAAAAAATCGCCCACAGAAAACCTCAGGTATAAATATAACAAAACATTTACAGGGCTTTTACATACAAACTAGAAGCCTGGTGCATGAAATTCATGCACAGAGGGGGGGAGAGAGGGAAGGGTGTTCCCTCAGCCTAGCTTGTGCCTTCTTGCAATCTGGGACCCCTTGGGTAGGGTCCCTAGCCTGGTGGGTGATCAGGGCTTTCCTTCCTCCCCACCGCCACTGCTACTGCTTGCCACCTGTGTCACGCTGTTCGCCCCCCCGCCCCCCCATTGCCTCCTCTGCGTGTGACAGGCGTGAGGTACAACCGCTTGACAGGCGTGGGGTACAACCACTTGACTGGCCTGGGCCTCCCTCTGTGGGGCAATTGCTGGCTGGCCCCACACATCCACCACAGCCTCGCTGGCCAGTGGCCTGGTCCTCTCTCTGTGGGGTGATTGATTGTGAGGCCCCAGATTGACTGCTCCACAATCCATCGTCCAGCAGAGGGAGGTCCCACTCACCTGGCCGGGACTCCACAATGAATCACCATGCAGAGGATGGCCTGGGCCTTCCTCTTTGGGGCGATCATGGGGCCCCCCAACCAATTGCACTGCACCCACCTGGGCTGGCCTGGTGCCAGTGCGTGTCATAGCATGGTCATCCTGATGGTCGTTCTGCTGTTCGGTCGATTTGCATATTATGCTTTTATTATTATAGAAGATTACACAATGAAAAAAAAAAGCAAGAGCTAAATATATGGAGAGACATAGCACATTCATGAATTGACCCAGCACAGTAAAGATGTCAATTCTTCACAATTTGATATACAGGTTTAATAAATTCTAATCCAAATCCCAGGAAAAATTTTTTTAACTATACACAAGATTATTCTAAATTATATATCAAAAGGCAAAAGGACTAGAATAGCTAAAACCATTTTGGAAAAGAAGACTAGCTGAAACTGGTTTGACTCAGTGGATAGAGCGTTGGCCTGTGGACCAAAGGGTGTTTGAGTCCAGTCAAGGGCCTTGGTTGCAGGTTCCTTCCCGGCCTGGGCCTTGGTTGGGGCGCATGCAGGAGGCAACCAATAGATGTGTTTCTCTCACATCAATGTTTCTCTGTCTTTCCCTCTCTTCCACTCTCCCTAAAAAGCAACAGGAAAAAAAAAAATCCTCAGGTGAGGATTAACAAAACAAAACAAAACAAAACAAAACAAAACAAAACAAAACACCCCAAAACAGAAGAGAAAACTATGCACCATCTATACTAATAAAAGGGTAACATGCTAATTAGAGTGGATGTTTTCTGGACGTCTAAACGGACAAAGCCACAGCAGCTGTGAGGGCCTACAGCCAGCAGCAGCACAGGAGAGGCACCACTGCTGGAGAGGAGGCTGCGCCAACACAGGAGTGAGAGCAGAGGTGGGGTCGTCACTGTGTGAGTGGGAGTGGAGGTGAAGGCACTGTAGAGGCTGGACAGGGTGTGACCTGCTGTGCCTCAACCTCCCACAGCCCCTCCCCCAGTCAGCTTGGATCCAGATCGCCCCCCACCCAACAATGGTGGTGGGGGGTGGGGGAGCGGGACCAGCACTAAGAAGTGAGGGTC
>PVJC01009527.1:0-45768 GCA_004026665.1 Murina feae | reverse complement strand
GGGGAGCCTGCGGGGGGTGGGGGTGGGGGGCATCAAGAGAAACACCAGTCAGCAGGGCCGCCCGCCCGCAGAGCCTGGCATCCGGGGAGGGGGGAGGGGGACACAGCCAAGCCGGAGAAGTGGGGGGACCTCCAGACAGCACACACCGAATGGGAGGAGCAGCAGGGCCAGCAAACCTGCAGCAGAGAGAGAGGCAGAGTGTCAGGCACCCTGCCACCACCCTGGCCCTGAGGCCTTTGCAGCCCCCTGGGGGGGGGGGGCAGGGGGGCACTCAGAACAGCCTCCCACACACCAGCTTCCTCTGCCCGAGGGACCAGGAGGGCACTGGGTCCAGGCCCCCCCCAGACCTCCCCTGACCCCCCAGACCCCCCAGGCTGAGGCAGGTTTCCTGAGCCGCCCTGAAGTGTGGATGGAGGGCAGGGTTGGAATGTCTGGGGAAACACGGACTCGTGGGATGTTTTCCTTTGGGAAGAAGACCTCTGGGCTGGCAAGACTGTTCGGGGAGGCCCAGCCGACTGCCCCCAGCTGAGGCCTGCGCGCCCCACAGGGCGGCTGAGGGCACCCGGCAGGAATAGACGAGGTCTGTGCCACCTCTAGTGCCCTTGGGTCCCCCTCAGCCTAATTCACAAGGAGACTCAGGGCCGTGGCCCAGGTGTCCTCTCATGGGTAACCCGCATGGGGTGGGCCAGAGCCCTTGGCAGGGACGCTCTGGGACGAAGCCAGGGCTGGGGCTGGGGCAGGGGCCGGGGCAGGGGCAGGGCTGCTCTGGGACGGGGCAGGGGCAGGGGCAGGGGCAGGAACAGGGACGCTCTGGGACGAAGCCGGAACAGGGGCAGGGGCAGGGACGTTCTGGGCGGCTTTCAGGACAGGAGAGGAAAAGCTCCTCTCAGCCAGTTGAGGAATCTGTCCTTGCGACAGGCAGTCTCGGGCTCCAGTCTCGGGGTGGAGGCGCCACAGGCCCAGGGGCCGTGGGAGGGGTGGCCCCACTCGCAGGTGCCCCCAGTGCACTGCCCCCACACGTCTCCCCAGCTCCTACGGTGCCCACTCACCTGTCCAGGCCACGGAACCCACCATGGCGTCGGCTTGGCAACAGGCAGCTGGTGGCAGCTCTGTGCCCTCCCGCCTTTTATTGGCCGCCCGTCTCACCCACGGCCCGACAGGGGGCGGAGGGACGGGGGAGGGCGCGGTGGGCACAGCACGGATTGTGCAAACGGGACACGGGCACCGGCCTTCCTTGAGCAACTCCTGCCTCCGGGGACAGCCACAGGGGACACGCGTGCTCGGCGCTGCCAAAGGGGGTGGGGGGGCAGGAAGTGTTTCCCAACCGTCAGCGGGCTCTGTGGCTCGTGTGGGGGTGGGGGGTGGGGGTGGGACCACGTGCGGCCCAGCTGACAGGGGTTTCTCGAGAAGTGGCTCAAGGTCAGGGAGCTGGTCCCAGCCGCCCGCTCAGGTCCCATGGCCCTCGCCGCCCGCGCAGTTTCCATGACTGACGCTGAGAGGAACACTCTTACTTCCACTGGCGACAACACGGTGAGGGTGAGGGGCTCCCAGCTCCCGGGGGCAGGAAGGAGCACCCGCCGTGGACAGGTCCCCTGCAAATGCCAACACGCACCCTGTTTCCTAAACGTAACCACCATTACCTGGGAAAGGCCGATGGGATTTCCATTAAAATAAGGCACACACCCGGCTGAAGGCCTTCACCACTATCACTCAGCACTGATAAAAAATTAGCTATTGGCCGGGCCGGCAGGGCTCAGTGGTTGAGCTTCAACCGATGGACCAGGAGGTCAGGGTTCAATTCCCAGGTAGGGCACATGCCCAGGTTGGGGACTCGATCCCCAGTGTGAGGTGTGCAGAAGGCAGCCAATCAATGATTCTCTCATCGTTGGTGTCTCTATCTCTCTCCCTCTCTCTTCCTCTCTGAGTAAATTTCTAATATTTTATTTTTATTATATACTAGAGGCCTGATGCACGAAATTCGTGCACTGGGGGTGGGGGGCGGTGTCCCTCAGCCCGGCCTGTGCCCTCTCACAGTGCAGGAGCCCACTGGGAGCAGGCCTAAGCTGGCAGTCGGACATCTTGAGCGCTGCCATGAAGGTGGGTGAGGCTCCTGCCACTGCCGCTGCCCTTGCCAGCTATGAGCCCAGCTTCTCCCCCCATGGGAGCACACTGACCACCAGGGGGCAGCTCCTGCATTGAACATCTGCCCCCTGGTGGTCAGTGCGCATCATAGCGACTGATTCCACCATTTGATTTGCATATTAGTCTTTTGTTATATAGGATGATGAGAGAGAATCATTGATCAGCTGCCTCCTGCACACCCCACAGTGGGGATCGAGCCCCCAACCTGGGCGTGTGCCCTTGACAGGAATCCAACCCAGGATCCTTCCGACCGCAGGCCGACGCTCCAGCCACTGAGCCAAACCAACTAGGGCTGAAACCAATTTTATTTCTGTAATTTAAAAAATTGGCTATTGTACTAAGAAAAGAATGATTCCGTCGTCAAGAG
Organism: Murina feae; assembly: GCA_004026665.1. Lineage (NCBI taxonomy): Eukaryota > Metazoa > Chordata > Mammalia > Chiroptera > Vespertilionidae > Murina > Murina feae. The sequence continues at coordinate 43,259 of PVJC01009527.1, read as the reverse complement.
TTGTTGGTATGTGTGTACATCTAGAAAGCTCTCGGGTAGGTTTGCTAGATTCTAGAAAAATAACCCACGAATAAAAGCAGAGTCGGCGACGTGGCTGGATTTAAGGTTCAGCCACAGAAACGGCGAGCTCTTCTCTAGCTCGGCAACAACCAGTGCAGAACAGAAACGGGGCAGATGAATGTCAGAAGCTACAAAACACGTAGCAACACACTTAACAGTAAAACTCCTGCCATCTGGGCCCCTGCCCAACAGCCTGGGTCCTGGCAGGTGCCGCGAGGTGGCCCCACTGACGTGGCCTTCGGTCACGCTGAACCCCGCATCCAGGCGTCCCCACTGCCCTCTGGGGACAAAGGCCCATTGAGCCCTCTGGCCCTGCCGGTTGTGGCTTCGCTGGCCAAATGTCAGCTCGTTTCCTGGTCCCGGTGGACCATGTCGGGGACCGGAGCTGAGAAGGGTCTCCCTCACCCTCCTGTGGCCGAGCCTGGAGACAGACCCAGCCATTCGCAGGCCTCCCCACCTGCCCCCGCCCCCAACCCCCACCCATCCCCCCTCCACCGCACACAGAACCCTCCACACAGTGACACCATTGTCTCCATCGCAGCATCTAAAGGGTGAACACAAGCCAGGCAGGTGCCCGCTGCCTCCGGGGCCGGGACCGCGCTGCCGCCTTAGAGAGAGACGTGTCCTCGCTGTTCTCCATGGAGCGGCACCCGGGTCTTGACCCGCACACATGCCCGCGCAGCCCCGGGAACAGCCGTTGGAAATGAAATGGCACCAGCTAGTGAGGACCCGGTGGAGGGGGACCCGAAGGGAAGGCTAAACCAGGTCACACAGGGCGACAGGGTCCGCAGACCTGGGAAAGCGGAGACCGCGGGCGGCAGCGGGGACCACGGGCGGCAGGGGTGGGTGAGCCTAACAGCAGCGCGTGTGGCCGACTGCTAGACCCCCAGACCCCCCTCTTCATCCCCATAAAGTATAGGATGGGCCAGGGCGGCTGTGGCCTGGGAGCCCCTCGCCAGGCACGGAGATGGCAGGGCTGGGGGGCCGGACTGAGGCCGAGGGGGTCCAGACCCCCGGCCCTCCCTCCCCTGGAGCCTTAAGCAGGGTTCCAGAAACTTCCTCCGAGAGAACTGACCAGCTCACGAGGAAAGCAACTGACCCTTTACTGGGCTCCCGTGTCCCCATCCCGAGGCCTGGAGAAGCCTCTCGGGCCCAGGCTCCCCGGGTGACTCAGGCCGTGGCGCGTGGGAGAGGCCACGTGTCCAGCAGAGGAAGTGTCCCCACGTGGGAGATGGACACACACACCGAGGGAGACGCAGGGGTCGCCGGGGGGCGGCGGCTCGGGGTTTCCAACCCGAACAGCTGTGCTGCGTTAGCCGTGAGCACGCACCCCTCTCCGGTGGAAAGATGCAGAATGTGCCACTGGCCGCCCGCCTGTGAGGGCATAAGTACTAAGAGCGAGTTGCAGCCCCGGTCCCTGTGGGGCAGGGGCCATTTTTATCGATCCATTGATTGATCAGTTGATTGGCTGGGGACGGGGGCAGCCCGACTCACTCACATTCCGGCCTCTTCTCCCCGGGGGGGAGGCGCCTGGCCCCCCCACAGCTCAAGGCCTTTCTTACCTTCCCCCAACGTGTGAGAGTTGAGACTCCTCATGACTCAAAGTTTAAACACAATCCATGAAAGAAAAAATCGTTAAATTGAGATTCTCATGGAAAACCTCTTCAGTATTAAGAGAATGAAAAGGAGCCCTGGCTGGTGTGGCTCAGTGGACAGAGCGTCGGCCTGTGGATTCAAGGGTCCCGGGTTCAATTCCGGTCAAGGGCATGTACCTTGGTTGCGGGCACATGCTCACTGGGGGGTGTGCAGGAGGCAGCTGATCGATGTTTCTCTCTATCTCTCTCCTCCTCCCTTCCCCTCTGTAAAAAAAAATCAAAATATATTTTTTAAAAAATAGAGAATGAAACGACAAGCTTCAAACTGGGAGAAAGCATTTGCAAAACACACTTGGGATAAAGGACTTGTGATCCAAGAATGAAAATACCACGGGGTTGTCCGTCACCAGGAGGCCCTCTGTCGCATTGAGTGCGTGTCTTTTGAGGAAACCTGGCTGGTGTCGCCGAGAAAAGCCGCCTTCCGTGGCGCACCGTCAACAGAAGGCCTGCGGGCAGGTCATGAGGAACAAAGACCCTCCTCTGTTGCCCTCTCGTGTGGAAATGAAAAACGACAGCTTTGCGGGTGGTGTGCTCGGTGGTGCAGCGTAGACCCATGTACCAAACGGTCGCCAGGTGATTCCATGAGGGCACATGCCCAGGTTGCAGGCTCGGTCCCCAATGGGGGCCATGCAGGAGGCAGTCGATCAATCTCCCCCCCCCCCATCTCTCTAAAAATCTAAGAACCGTGTTTTTCCTTGGCTGGTTGCCCCACACTTCCCTGTCAAGTACCTGGGTCGCAGCCTCACATCATGGCCTCTGTCTCTGCCCCTCCACCTCTTCCACTCTCACTGAAACCCACAGGGAAAACACCCTTGAATAAGGATTAACAACAAAAACCAGCTTCGTGAAAGTGACCGGGAACGGGCATCCTCTGTGGCCTAGTGCGCATCTTTTTAAAAAATATATTTCTATTGATTTGAGAGAGGAAGGGAGAGGGAGAGGGAGGAGAGGAACATGAATGAGAGAATCACGGATCGGCTGCCTCCTACACGTCCCACACTGGGGGTTGAGCTGTCAACCGTGCATGTGTCCCGACCGGGATAGAATCCGGGACCTTTAAGTCCACAGGCCGACACTCTGTCCACTGAGGAAACTGGCGAGGGCTAGTGTGCACCCCGAGTGTAACACCTAGTATAAGGTGACCAGATTTTAACATTGGTAAAGCGGGACACCACTGACTAGATTTTCCTTTCTTTCTTTATATTACTTAAAATATTACAAAGAGTAGTACATATGTCTCTCTCCAAAAAATCGGGACTTTTTTGAAATGCCGCAGGACAAATTGTTAAAAAGCGGGACGTCTGGTCGCCTTAACCTAGTAGGCATCTCCAGGAAAAGCCCTGCTCTGCTGCCAGGAGCATGGATTGTGCACCAGAGTGCAGGTGAGCAGGAAGCTTCCCGCGGCTGCGTCTAGTGTGCCAACTGGTGAGCCTGGGAGAGAACACCCTGGGGTGGGGGGGGCGGGAAACTCAAGTCGGGAAGAACAGCCACCAGGAAAGCTCCTCTGCTGCCACCTTGTGTGCACCTGGGGAACAACACCTGAGGGGAAAGCCTCAGGAAAGGTCCCCCCCCCCCAAGTCCAGTGCATATTTGGGGAAACCTCCCCAACTCCCACTCCCACCCCCAGTGCAAGTCACCGGGAAAGGCTCTCTCTCGCTGCCCTCCAGTGTGTAACCAGAGACCAGAGTGGAGGACCAGGAAACTCCTTTCTGTTGCCCTCTAGTGTGCACTTTAGGAATAACACCCAGTGGGCCCACCTGCAGGCCTGTCCTTGGACACCTGCCTACGCATGACTCCGAACCACACTGTTGTCCTCCCAACACGCATTTTATTAGCTCATTAGCGGCCGTGGGATTGCCCAGTTTCCTTCCAGGGAAGGCAAGCCCTGCAGATCCGTTGCAGAGAAACCCGCTCCAGTGGGAAGAGAGGTTAACGGGGTCCTCCCACCAGGGAATGCCTCCCTTCACCACGCGCCGACCACAGGAGCCGCACCCAGCTCAGGGGTGGGGCCCAGGCCCTGGACAGCACACACTGTGCCCCAGCCTCTGTGCCGTCGGGCCCTCCCTGGGAGCCCCCTTCCTCACCCCAAGGCCCAGGCTGCATGGTCAGCCTTCATCCTCAGCTCAGGCAGCTGTGAGTGACCAGAGGGTCCTTCAAGTCTGGAAGCATCGATATCAGTCAGCGAGGGTCTGACTGTCCTTAGAAACACCCGTCTGCCTCTCCTGCTGTCTTTTACCCGACGTCCTTCCGAGTCCAGTGGACACCGTGACACTGCGCTCAGCTGTGCTCTGCCCATTAGCTCTGCCGCTCCTGCAGCTGTCAAAAGTGTCTGTGGACTCTCTCCCCACCTGCCCCCAGATCCCCCCAGAAAGTGCAACCACGACAGCCTGGGGTGCGGGGGGCAGGTCTCCCGAGTCCAGTTCCCTGTGCCAAGGTCATGCCGGTGGGGGTTGGGCTCTCGGACGGACACTGCTCCAGGCGGCAGGACACGGGCAGACGGAGGGTGCTTCTGTTCTAGCTAATGGGTCAAGCTGAGCCTGCAACCCAGGCAACAGCGCTACCTGCAGGCCAGCACCTGGAACATCCTCCAGGGCTCAGGACAGGTCAGTGACCCTGGTGTCGCCAAGATTGACGCCGACGTGCAGCTTGCCGTCCTTGGCGGCCGCCCAGGCCATGGACTCTGAAGTCCACTGGGCCGCCCAGTCTCCTGCTCTGTTGAGCAAGATGACACCACCCAGACCTTGGAGCCTGGACTTCATGTAACCCAGCGACTCCGCCGCGGCCTCGTCCAGCGTCTTCCCTGAAAGCGAGGGCAGATTGAGAAGCGACACGTTACTCGAAAGGAACCGAGGGAACTGTGTGCGACGGGAGAACCCGAGCCCGTGGGCAGCGATGTCCCCTGAGAGCTTCCAGGACGTCCCCCCACAGGCCGTCCTCCCTGAGCCGGCGCCTGGCACCCGCCACCTGCCAGGGGACACCTGCTCTCCCCATCAGCTCAGAGTCGCTGCTGCCCCACAGGCAGCAGCATAAACGTGCAAGTCCGACGCCAACAGGGCGGGGAGCGTCGACACGGTGTCAACCTGAAAGCCACGTGCGGCGCAGGAGAGAGGGAGAGACCCGCCTCTAGGCGGCAGGACCGTGCCACGTACCCCTCTCCACGTGGAAGAGCGCGAGTCTGGCCAGGTTCACCTTCAGGATGCTCTCCCCGTGCCCCGTGGTGGAAACGGCTCCGATGGCGTTGTCAGCGTAGCCTCCGGATCCTGCTCAGAGAAGACGGGCGCTGCCTGAGCAAGAGTGAAAGAGCTTAGCCCGGCCGGCGCGGCCCCTGGCTGAGCGTCAGCTGTGAACCAGAAGGCACGGGTTCGCTTCCCAGTGCCGGGCACAGGCCCGGGTGGTGGGATCCCGTGTGGGGCCTGCAGGAGGCAGCCGATCCATGATACTCGCATCATTGATGTTTCTACCTCTCTCCCTATCCCTTCCTCTCTGAAATCCACAAAAAGATATTTTTAAAAGAAATTCAAACACTAGTACAAGTTAATGCTACATGTGCTAAGTCCCAAAGTACAGACCAAGGTCAAAGGAGCACCCATGACCTTGGGATGCAAAGGTGGACTCGTAGCACCGCGTGACCGCCCTGAAATCGGGGGGTGGCGGAGGCCTCACCTTTCCTGGGGCAGCTACACCAGGACAGTCAGCACGGGCTGGCACACACCCGCCCCACCCCCACCCCACCCCCGGGAATGAGATGCACCTGCTTCAATCCTGAGCAGAGAGCATGTTACCCTGTGACTTCCTGCAGCAGCAGGTGTCACTTCCTGCCACGCAGATCTAGTGACCGCACACCCAGCTCCTCAGCCCGCCCAGCGCCCCTGCCCTCTCCCTCTCCCGCCCCACGTCAGCCCAGCAGCCACGCCTCCCCTCCCCCCAGAGACTGGACGATGAGGACAAGGGAGCAGGACAAAGAGACAGTGGACCCAGCGACGGGCGGGAGGGGACAGGCCTACCCACACAGGGCGTGTCCCCGACGCGGCCGACCATCTTGTTCACGATGCCCCCCGTCGAGGTGGCGTAAGCCACGTCTCCTTTGGAGTCCAAGGCAACGGCGCCCACGGTGCCCAAGTCTCTGCGAAAAGTGTGCGCAGTGAGCGTCCTGTTCCGCGCAGGTTCCCGGGCGCCCAGATCTCCTCCCCGACGCGTTGTCTCACACAGTGGGGCGGGGAGGGGGTGTGTCTGGGATTTTTGCATCTAACACAGACACCATAGTTCAGGACGCAGAGCTGGAGTCCTCGGCGCCAGGAGCGTGAGAAGTCCACGGGGCACTGCTCCAGGACAGTAACAAGCCTGGCCCTGGCTGGGATGCTCAGTGGGTAGAGCGTCAGCCTGTGGACTCAAGGGTCACGGTTTGGTTCCTGGTTAAGGGCATGTACCTCGGTTGCAGGCTCGATCCCTGGCCCTGGCTGGGGCATGGGCGGTAGACAACCAATTGATCTTTCTCCCTCCCCCTCCCTCCCTCCTTCCCTCTCTCCTTTTCTCTCTAAAAGAAAATCAATGGAAAAACATCCTTGTGTGAGGATTAGCAAAAACAACAACAAAAAACAACAAAACACAAGGATCGGGTCAGGGACTTAGCACAGTGGGAGGAACCTGGAGGCCTGCTGAGGGGACCCAGCGGCAACCGACGAGGCCCCACTGAACACTCAGACGAGCAGGTCCCAGGACTCAGCATGGCTTTGTTCAAAGCCGCGACTATCGAGTGGCATTTGACTTCTGTAAGAACTGCAAGGCCCTGGCTCGTGTGGCTCAGTGGACAGAGCGTCGGCCTGCAGACTGAAGGGTCCTGGGTTCGATTCCAGTCAAGGGCACATGCCTGGATTGTGGGCTTGATTCCCAGTGATGGGCGTGCAGGAGGCAGCTGATCCATGATTCTCTCTCATCATCGATGTTTCTAACTCTCTCTCCCTCTCTGAAATCAATACAAATGTATTTTTTTAAAAAGATAACTAAGTTATCAAACACTCACCAAACATTCATGCTAACGGACTCCCCAAACATAAGCCTCAGTGGCACTTACTTTTTAAAGTTTTAATATATTTTTATTAATTTCAGAGAGAAGGAGGAAGAGGGAGAGATAGAAACATCGATGAGAATCATGGATCAGCTGTCTCCTGCACACCCCACACGGGGGATGCAGCCCACAACCCGGGCCTGTGCCTGACCGGGAATCCAACCGTGACCTCCTGGTTCCTAGGCTGATGCTCAGCCCCTGAGCACACCAGCCGGGCCAAGTGGCACTTACTTCTGTTGGTCTGGATTCTGAGCCTCCTTCTGCTTCTCTTCCTCAAGGAGTTTCCTGCTTCTCTCCGTTACCAGCTGCTCCCCAGGAACCTCGGGGACCCCCATGGTGGCGGCAAATTCTGCAGCGCCCAGGCCGGTCAGGAAGCAGTGAGGCGTCTGGGCGAGAGAAGTGGACACAGGTTGGTTTTTAAAACGTTGGAATCTTGTGAACGTCCCTATGGGAGCAGATGACCACTCCTCTCCCCTCTGCGTCCCAAGCCTCCGAAATGCGAAGGCCAGTGGCTCTCTCGTCTGTGTGAAGAGAGCCTGGCTCCGAGTTTTGCATTAAAAAAACACACAAACCATGAAGATGGCATCCCGGTGGGAACGTGACTTACATGTGACCTTTTCCCCATCCTCACCCGAGGGTGTGTTTACTGATTTGAGAGAAACACTGACGCGAGAAACAGCTATCAGTTGCCCGCTGCCCCTGCTCCTACCCACTGGTCCATGCCTGACCAGGACACCGCTCCAGCTGAACCACTGGCCAGGGCTACACGTGATCATAGAGAATGTGCCCTGGCCAGTGTCGCTCAATGGGTAGAGTGCCGGCCCGTGGACTGAAGAGTCCAGAGTTTGATCCCAGTCAAGGACACCTACCTCGATCGCGAGCTCGATCCCCAGCCCTGGGCAGGGCACATGTGGGAGGCAGCCAATTCAGTTGTCTCTCACATCGATGTGTCTCTCTCCCTGCCCCCCACCCCCTTCCATTCCCTCTAAAAATCACTGGAAAAATATCCTCAGTGAAGATTAACCAAAAAAAAAAAATAAATAAAATAAAAATAAAAATAAAATAAAATAAAAAAGTGGAGGAAAAGGAAAGATATTTTTCAAAAACATAGCACAGCCCTAACCGGTGTGGCTCAGTGGATAGAGCGTCGGCCTGCGGACTGAAGGGGTCCTGGGTTCGATTCCCGTCAAGGGCATGTACCTTGGTTGCAGGCACATCCCCGGTGGGAGGTGTGTAAGAGGCAGCTGATCGATGTTTCTCTCTCATCGATGTTTCTGACTCTCTGACGTTCTCCCTTCCTCTCTGTAAAAATCAATAAAATATATTAAAAAATAAAATAAAATAAAAAAGCGTAGCATAACCCGTTTTTATCTCACACTCGCTGTTCACCAGCCGGTCTGCTCGGTGTGTGTTGTGTTGAGAGAAAGCCGAGCAGGACGGTCAGGTGGGAACAAAGTCATCGCTTTGTTCTGGTCCAATCACATCGTCCAGTCAGAAACCTGGCTCTCAGGAGCGACGCGGCCTCACTCCCTCTCACGTAATTTAGAAGTGACCTCAGGCGTGTCCCTGCGGTCAGACCCCTGTGGTCGCCACAGGCAGCAGTGACGGAGCCGTGGGAACAGAGCGCTGGTCACACACCTTCTCCATGACAAGCCGCGCCAGCCTGATGGGGTTTGCGACGCAGCGGACGGCGGACACGGCGCCAGAAGACAGGTCTTTCCCGTTCATGATGCTGGCATCCATCTCCACTTCCCCATTGATGTTCAAGACGGAGCCACAGCCTAAACCCACAAGGGAGGTGAAAGCAATTGATTTCAGAGAGAAGGAGAAGGGGAGAGAAGCATCGCGATGAGAGTCATGGGTCAGCAGCCCCCTGCGCGCCCCCTGTTGGGGATGGAGCCCACAACCTGCGCGTGGGTGGCTGCATCCCAATAGGGGACATGCAGAATGTTTCTCTCTCATCAATGCTTGTCTCTCTCTCTCTTCCTACTCACGGTCTCCCTAAAAACTCAATAAACATATTCAAACTAAGTCAGAAGCCCACAGTGCAAATGAGTTCGTGCAGCTGTCTCAGGCGGCCATGTGGCCCGAGGCTGGCACTCAGCGAAAGAAGACAAACACCAAAAAATCCATTCTGCACGAAATCCTAGGGAATCACTCTCTCCTGACAGCGCAGGTCAGCAGATGCGGAGCTGGGCCTAAAGGGGGACACTGACGCCCGGGGGTGATGGGAATGTTTTAAACCCTGTGCTCACACAGGTGTATCACACATCGGTCAAAACCCACAGCGGACAGACTTTAAGGTGTGTAGTCTACCCTCAGCCCCCACAGAAAGGTGTCATAGGGAGCTCTTGGGCCCCAGCTCGTTTGGCTCAGTGGATAGAGCATCCACCTGGGGACCCAAGGGTCTTGGGTTCCTCCGGCCAAGGGCACCGGTTGCGGGCTCCATGGGGGGTGGGAGGGGTGCAGGAGGCCGCCCACCCATGATGCTCTCATCACTGGTGTCTCTCCCTCTCCCTTCCCCTCGGAGGTCAATGAAGATATTGTTTCAGGGCTACTTATTCACACAATAAAAAGCCTCTGGGGAGGTGAAGTCCAGGAAGCTAGCTCAAGGGGAAAAAGGGGGGAACGATTTAAAAATCCTCAAAGCACCGCGGTCACCAGGTGGTAAGAGACACACGCAGCTGCACCCCAGGGCGCCCCGCTCCCCCTCCCCCCGCAGGAGGGGCGCGGCCTGACCCGTCGCGGGGCGGACTCACCGGCGTTGAACTCGGGATCGTCCTCCAGGGCGGCCACCGCGCTCTCCACGGCGTCCACCGCGCTGCCCCCCTCGGTCAGGACGCGGTGCCCCGCGGCGGCGGCTCGGGCCACGCCCTGGCGCACCCGCTCCTCGCGGTCCGGGGAGACCCGGCTGCCCGCGCCCCCATGGACCACGACCACGGGGTTCATGTCCCCGGACCCTAGGGGGCGGGAAGGCGCCAAGGTCGTCTCACAGGGCCCGGGAGCACCGCACGGGGCGCCGCCTCCTCGGAAGACTGCGCCGGGGACAAGGTCCGGCTTCCACCCGGGAGGATGGCGGGGTCACAGCAGCTGCAACGCCCGAGCTCTGGGGGATCGGGGGGGACAGAGGCGGCGCGGCTGGGATTTTGCAGGAAAAGCCTAAGCGCGCAGGCGCCCGTGCTCCCCCCGCCGCCCGGGCCTCCGCCTCCTGGACGCCCCCAGCCCTCCTCCCGGGCCCACAGGGCGTCCGGGGCCCACGAGCCTGCGCTGCCGGCCGGGTCCCTCCGCCGCTGGGTCCCCGCGCGCCCGGAGGCCATCTCGCCGGCCCCTCCCGCCTCCACCACCAGCGCCGGGCAAGGTGCTGCCCCGGGGCAGGGCGCGCGCTCACCGGGACGCTGCCGCTCGCCGGGGCTGCAGGACCGGGAGCCGCCGTGCACGTGAGGAAGGAGGCGAACCCCCGAACCCGGGGCCCCGCCGGCACACGGAGCACCTGCGAGCCGACAGCGACCTGCGCATCTACTGCCCCGCGGAAGGGCGCGCGGGGTCTGGGTGCAGGCGCACACGGAGGGCGGGCCGCTCGCTCTATAGCCCCGCCCCGGAGGGAGGGCCGCTCGCTCTATAACCCCGCCCCCAGCGCCCTGTTCCCTCTTGATTGGTGCGCAGGCGCACACGGAGGGCGGCCGCTCGCTCTATAACCCCGCCCCCAGTGTCCTGTCCCTCCTGATTGGCGCGCAGGCGCAGAGTCTTTCACGGTTGGCTGATTCAAGGGGCGGGGCTGGCCTTTGCGATTTAAGATGGCGGCTCCGGAGGGCGCTGCGGGTCCCCCGGCCGACATGGCGCTTCTAGGGCGGCTCCTGGGCGGAGAGGATGACCTGTTCCTTCTCTCGGTTCCCCTTCCTTCACTAAACTCTTCTCTCCAGACGCGGCTGGCGGTCACCGCCTGCGACAGCAAGTCCACGTCAAAAACAAAACAAAACAGCTCTCCTCGGCGCCCCCCCCCCCCGCCGCCGCCGCCTCCTGCCCCGCTGGCCGTGGAGGACGGGGTACAGCGAGGGGGACCCCCGCACAGGCCGGCCGCGGAGCAGGGAGCCTGCCTTCCCTGCCGGGGAGACATCTCGGTCAGACACTGCGTTGGGCCTCGAGGCGCCTGGCGGCGGGAGTCCGGGCGGGGCAGCGCCTGCCCTGGGGTCACTAAACGCCAGGGGGTCCCGATGGCGTCGGATGGACACGGCCGGGGTCCCGGCTCTGTGCCCCCGCCCGGCCCTCCATGGACACACGGGCCCCGCGCGCGCAGCGCCTGCCCCGCGGTCACGTCCCGATGGCGTCGGGTGCAGATGGACCGGGTCAGATGGACGAGGTCCCGGTTCTGTGAACACCCCTCTCCGCTAGCCGCCTGCTCACCGGCTCTGCGCCTGAGAGCCCAGCAGGTTATTTTTTTTAATCTATGTATTGATTTTAGGGAGGGAGAGAGAGGAACAGAACATGACGATTCTTGCCCACCTCGTCCGATTGGAGGATCGTAATGTTTTCCATCTTGATCATCGTAAGACCAAGGACATTGTTATGTTTTGTCCGCAGTTGTTCCAGGGAGGGCCATCTGCCTTTCAGCATAAGGAAAGGAATCCCAGCCCTGACCGTGTGGCTCAGTGGGGACTGAAGGGTCCCAGGTTCGATCCCGGTCAAGGGCATGTCCTTGGGTTGTGGGCACATCCCCAGTGGGAGGTGTGCAGGAGGCAGCTGATGGATGTTTCTCTCTCATCGATGTTTCTGACTCTCTATCCCTCTCCCTTCCTCTCTGTAAAAAATCAATACAATATATTTAAAAAAAAAAAAAGAAAACTAATCCCACATAGTTTTCCCTTCAAGTCAAGTGTCTTGTTAAAATAGACTTGTTTAAAACACCAAACTTCTTAAAACGTAAACCCTAGGAAGGTTGTCAAACCCATTCTACCAAAAGATTATACAGCAAAGTGACAAGCGGGTATGAAACACAAACATGAGCTGGTAAAGCTTCCGTCCCCGTAACTAAGTTTCTTTTTAGTACCTGGTTCATACAACACATAATGGCTTATAGAGCTTTTGCCTGAGAAAAAGACTAGCCAAAATAAGGTTTATTTTCTAACTTCGTTTGTCCTTGGGTGCGGTCAGCCAACGACACGAATTGGATTTCCGTTTCCCAGTTGGGTCTCCCTGAGTATCCTGTTTCCCCCAAAATAAGACAGTGTCTTATATTAATTTTTGCTCCCAAAGATGTGCTAGGTCTTATTTTCAGGGGATGTCTTATTTTTCCATGAAGAAGAATACGGTACACACTTATTGTTGAACAAAAAAAAAAGGAAATTACCTGTGTCCACACAATGTGCCCGACTCCTGCCCCTCGAGGCTCACTGTCTAATTGTGGGTCAGCCAGACTCCGTCAGGGCAGAACAAGCAGCAGGCGGCAGATTATCCTGGGGACGGTGCGGCCTCTCTGATTAAAAGAGACCTCGCACTTCCTGTCTGCTCAGGCTACGCTGCGGCCAGCAGTGAGCTGTGCGGCTGCACCTTCCACTAAGGCCCAGAGTCCAGAGTTACAGTAGCTTTGGGGGGCCTTATTATCGGGGAGGCCTTATGTTCAGGAGGCCTTATGTTCAGGGGAGGCAGTGCTATGGGAGAGGCCATATTTTCAGGGAAGTCTTATTTTGGGGGGGATGCCTTATATTTCAGCGAGAAGCAAAACTATAAGTAGGTCTTATTTTGGGGGGGATGTCTTACTTTCGGGGAAACGGTACGTTGACATAAGCCATTTACCCTCTGGTTAGGGAGGCAACATGCAAATCATTTGCTCCAGGTGCCCTTGGCTTAGGGAAGACAGGGTTTACCAGATGGCTCCAAATTGCTGCTCGACTATTTCAGCTCCCCTATTCTGCTCATCCTGGCTTACTGGTCTGCGTCATTTATTCAATTTCCTTTTTGACGTTTTTCTTTACAAACATTCTATATTTTTTACAAATTTTTCTTTAGAAACCCTGTCATTTTCAGAAATAACCAGCTTTAGAAACCACGTTCTTCCTTCTTCAAAAGGCATTTTCATGCCTCATGCTTTCTCTGTTATGCCGAAACCATCATTTATTTTCATAGTTTTCTAATTTTTTAACCCTTAGAAGTCTTAATGTTTAGGTGGCATGTAATTAACATGCCTCAGATTAGCAATACATTCACATTTTTAAAGAGATAGTTCAAGTAAAATGTAAGACTTATTCATTAATAGATTCAAATCCATCCTCTGTATTTTCCCGAAGAGGCAAACTCAAATTAATGTTTCAGCATCCTGTTACTTCAAATAGTTAGATGCTTATTATTTAACCCAGCGATGCTCCAAAGCCTGTAAGTTATCAAAGACTTTGGGAAATTATGTGTAGGCCTGGGAGGCCGGAGGAAAGGGCGGGAGGAGGGAGCAGGCCTCCAGCTGCAGGTAGGTGTCGGTGTCTCAGCCACAGCCCTCCTGCCCCCGAGTGTCTGCTCCGCTCCAGGCCCAGCCTGGAGCCTCACTCCACAGGCCTCCATAGGGGGTCTTGGTCACACAGGCCAGGACCAGCCCCCACAGACCACCCTGCCAGGGACAGAGCAGCGGGTGACGGTTTCGCCTGTGCCCTGCCTCTGACCCTCAGGCTCCAGGGACAGCCATTGGGTTACTGAGGTGGCCGCTGCCAGCCAGCGCCCAGGAATGCTGCAGGGCCAGGTGGCACTGGGTGGCACGGGCAGATGGAGGCCTCCACAGCCTCCAGCTATTTCCTGGGCGAGTCACCTCCCAGGCAGGCGCTAGCCGATTCCTTGGGCTCCTGCAGCCCATGCCTGTGTGCCCTGCTGTCCCTGGCAGCCCCTACTTTCCAGGTCCTAGGAGGCCTCCAAGGAGAGGAAATGTCTATGGTGACCCAAGGGGGGCACATGCTCCCCAAACTGTGCAGAAGTTTTTCTCAGGGTAATAAGCTTATTGGAAAAGGTGCTAAACCTGAGGGGGTCTTTTACTTAAGTGAGTGCCTTTGTGTGTGTCTCTCTTCCCCCTCCTCCTCCCCTCCCTCCTCCTCCCTATCCACCTTTTTCCTCCTCAGTTTGGCCACGCAGAGGTTGGCGAGGACCCCGCAGGTCCTGGTGGCACCTGCTGATGGGTGGGGTCCTAGCTGCCACTGTGCCTTATGGGAGGGGCTCCAGGAAGATGGGCGCAGGAGGAAGATGGGTCTGGGGGGAGTGGGCTTGGAGCTACCACACCGACCTGGGGACGTCCCCGTCCACCCCAGCCGGTTCTCTGCCCTGCGGTGGCCTCAGGTAGCCTGGCCGTCTTGCCCTGGCCTGGTCCTTGACTGAGGCCCACACGGGCATTGGAGTGTCCACCTCTCTCTAGGTGCCCAAGCCTCCCCTTCCCAGGGGCGCAGCAAGAGCCCTGTGACTGGCCACTGCCGCCTCCTTCCAGGCCTCCCAGGGTCAGGCCCAGGGAGGGGCGAGTCAGGAAACCAGGACAAAGTCTGGAGCCCAGGCACCTGAGGCCCGGCGAGTCCCCGGAGCAGGTCCTGGTGCTGACATCGCCCCTTGGCGCTCGAATGCCGAGGGCGAGGGCGGGTGGGGAGGGTGGTGCCCCCAGGCAGGTCCAGCGTCACCATCTGCACCCCTTCCCACCTGCTCCCTGAGCCTGGGCTGGGCAGGTGCTGGCGGATGGAGACAGTTCTCCTCTCTGAGGCTCCTTTGAGATGAGGCCCATCGAGGACCTTACAGCCTCCCCAGGACCCCCCCTTCCTAGGGGAGCACTCTGCTCAGGCTGGTGCGTGACGCTTGGGGCAGTTTACAAGGAGAATGTGAGGGGTCCAGGTGTGTCCAGGCGGTGAGTGCCCCCAGGGCTGGGGAAGAGCAGCTGGGGAGGGGGGGCAGAATAAATGAGGGGGGTGTTGGGGAAGGCCAGCGCCAGGGTAAGGCAGTAGTGATGGAGGGTTAGTACCCAGGAGCGCCCCCTTTCCCAGATGTCACCCAGGAGCCCCTTCCTCTGTGGACAGAGCTGGGTCCTCACCGGGCAGCCATAAGGACAGTGCTGTGTCCCTGGGGCCTGCCCCCAACCCACCTTCCTTTGGGGGGTGTCTTGCTGAGAGTCAGAGCTCCAGATGTAAGGAGACACATCCAGGTGCCGTGGGTGGGATGTCCCCGGTCCAGCTAGAGCTGCCAGCAGGGACCCAGGGGCCATTGCGGGGCAGCATGGGCCCAGCAGCTGGCATCTGAGCTCCTACTGCGTGCCAGGCTCAGCGCCACCCAGACCCCCGACCCTTTGCAGCCCCTGTGGGATGAGCTGTGGAACCCCAGTTACAGGCGGCAGAGCAGAGGCTCAGAGGGGGAAGGCAATGTGTGCTGGTCACACAGCAGCGGGAGCAGGAGTGGCCCTGTGTCCTGCTCCACCTATCTCTGAGTCTGAGCCTGGGCCAGCTCATGCACAGCCCCCCAGGCCCAGAGACCCCAGGGACCCCAGCGCCCTAGGCTCCCAGCGGTGACAGCTACGGGGCCACTGAGCACCCCCTCAGTCCGCCATTCGAGGCTCATCACTAGGGGGGCCTCCTTGGCCCCTGGCCACACGCATGGTCCACATAGGAGGCCGCAGCAGGGGCCTGGCCCAGGGGGGCCCGAGGCAGCCCCCGTCCTTGCAAAGAGGCAGGCCTCAGCCTGTCCCAGACCAGCGGGGAGCCCCCCTTCCGCTGTACCACCCACCCGCAGGGGCCGGCTGGTGGCGGTGGCGGTGGCCAAGCCAGGAGCAAGGCTGTGCCCAGCTCCTGTGGTTATGGGGGCGGGGAGGGCGCGTGGGACCAGCCTGGGGCGCCAGCTCTGGGCACAGATGGTTCTCATTGCTGCCGCCTCGTCCTCGGGAAAACAGAGCAGCCCGGCCAGGACCTGCTTTATCTCCGGTTTGTTTCCATCCCTCTCCCTCTTCCTCAGCCTGAACCAGAGCCTGTGGGCTGCGTCCTGCCCTGCCGAGGGTCTGGCTGGGAGGCTGTGGCATGTGTTTCTGACCTGGGGCCCCTCTGAGGGGATGTCCCGCTCCCGGACTTGTCTCCATTCCTCTTGGTCGCACGGATTCTCCAGGGTTTGGGGCCTCCTGGCTGCATCAGGAAGGTTGGAGAGGGGGAGGAGGGAGCAGGACAGAACCAGAAGGTGAGACCCACGTGTGCCCTGTGTGCCCGCTGTGCCCAGGAGCTGGCCCTGCCCCCGACTGGAGAGAACGCCCTGAGCCCTCAGCGGGGGCAGAGCCCGGGCCAGTGCGGGTGCCTATGAAGCCGCATCTCACAATCGGGCCTTCGGGGCCCCAGGAACTCAGAGCGGGAGGCGGCCCAGTGCCCACACCAACCCGCCGCTCAGCCAGCAGCCCTCCCTGCACCCGTCCAAGTCTCCCCGGTCCCCGGTCCCTCCCCTCCCCGGTAAGGCCCAGGGTCAGAGGGCGACGTGGCAACTGCGGTCCCGAGGTGCAACAGCAGGGACAGGGGCTGGCCGGCCACCCAGCCCTCCTCCCCCCTCTCCCCTCCATCCCTCCTCCCAGACCCCGGCACCCCAGGTCGCCAAACCGGGCAGAGGCGCTCCCCAGCGCCCACCCTCCCCTGCCAGCTCCAAGGGGTGCCACGCGGGGGCGGGTCCGGAGGGGAGTGCAGAGGATCACCAAGGGGAGGGCGGGGAGATGCGAACAAAGGCAGCGGGTGCTCAACAGCCCCACGTGGGGGTGGCGGAGGGGGGTCGGGGGGCCGGCGGGGCTCAGCACACGGCCCACGCCAGGCGCCCGCCCCGGACCCCTGGGCGCAACACCGCCCGCCCCGGTGCCAGGCTCAGGAGGTCCCGCCCGCCCCTTCTCCAGTCCCTTCCCCCACCGTGGGCGGGAGGAGGGACCGTGACATCACGGCCAGGGCGGGAGGGGCGGCGCCCGCGCACATCACTTCCTCGGCGCCTCCGCCGGCGGGGCGGGCAGGCGGGCGCGCAGCGGGCAGCGGACGGCGGGCAGCGACCGGGGCCCCGACGCTGGGCAGCGCGAGGAGGGGTGCGGGGCCCTGGCCTGCGGCGACCCCGGCCCATGGCCAGCCCGGCCCCGCCCGCCGTGGACGAGCTGCCCGGCGCGGCGCGGCGCCTCTACTCCAGGTGGGCAGGGCGCACCGGGCGGCGGGCGCGGGACCGGCGCGGGGCACGGGCGACCCGAACAAAGGCGGCGGCGGCGGGCGCGCAACGTGGCGGGGACGCGCCCTCCCTCCGGCCGGCGGGGAGGGGTGGGGAGCTGGGCTGCAGGAGGGGGGCCGCGGGAAGCGGGTGTGGGGGCTGCTGGGGCCGCCCTCCGCCAGCGCGCGCCCGTGGAGTTGGGGACCAGCAAAGGCCTGCGGCCGGGGCGTGGCGGGGACGGGCGGGGGGCTGGGCTGGGCTGCTTCCTACCCGACCCTCTACCCCGGGACGTGGAAACCGGTGGCTGCTCCCTGCGGTGTGGCCACCTGGCACAGCCGGGTGGGGAGGGGGCTGCCAGGAGCTTCCCGCCCAGCCTGGCACCAACCCCCCACTGCACCCGCCTGCGCGCTCTGGGGCCAGGCTGTGCCCCAAGCCTGGGTCTAGCGGGTGGCACTGGGTTGAGGCTGCAGAGCCAGCCACGAGGGGGGTGTGTGCTGCCTCGAAAGACACCTGCCTCCAGGCAGATGCATGGGTGATGGCGCGGCCTGGGCTCTGTGCCCCGTGCCCGTCAGGGATGGCAGGGTGGCCCTGCCCAGGGCTGCGTGCCTGCTTGGTGACTCCAGGCCTTTCCAGGGCGTTCCACCGGGCGATGCCCTGGTGCGTACCAAACCCTCGGAGGGGGGCTGGGCTCTGCCAACCTGTGCAGTGTCCAGACCAGTGGGGCCGGCATGCGTGCTGGGCAGGGCCGATTCTTGGTGGCAGCTCCCAGGGGCAGGCCTGGCTCCCTGTGTGAGCCTGACAGCACACCCCCCCGGACTTGAAGGACATTGTCACCCCAGCTCCCCTGGCCACCGCTAAGACCCCGGCCTTCCGCTGTGGGGCCCTCAGAGGGCCTTGCCGGGCAGTGGGCAGTGCAGCCGCCTGGTGTGCAGAGTGAGGGCGTGGTGGCGGGAGGCCCCACTGCCCCTCCCCACTTGGGTCTGCTCCGTGGTGCTGGCCAGAGACACAGTCCCCATTGTGTGGGCTCCCGGCCTGGCTCCTGGGCCCCCCACTTGGGGGGGGCGTGCGTGTGGGTGGGTTTGCTGGCAGCTCATTCAGGAGGCCTCCCTGAAAGACCCCCTCAGGGCATGGAGGGCTGTGCAGGCAGCGTTTGCCCAGGGCCGTGCTCCACAGAGAGGGGTGCTGGTCTCAAAGAGCAGCAGGAGCTCATCTGGCTGCACTGGCCGCGTGTGAGACAGACAGACAGACAGGCAGGCAGGCTGGGAGACTGCGAGAGAGCTGAAGGCCCACAGCATCCTGGTCGCTCCTTGGCTTGACATGGGAGCCTGGGTGTGGGCTGGTGCCAGAGCCCCGTGGGGACACCAGGCAGGACCCTGGCCCGGGAGACAGCCCGGAGGGGACGCCGGCAGAGGCCTGGGGCCCAGCCTGCATCCTTGCAAACTGAGGACACACTGAGCTGCCTGCAGGGCTCAGAGCTGGGGAGCCAGGCCCGGGGCAGAGCGGGAAGCCTCAGGCCAGGGTCGTGTGCCCCCTGGACGCCTGCCTGTCGGGGGAGGAGGGGAGACCACCGTGATACGGTGTCCGAGCAGGAAGGCTGGCCACCGGGGAGCCATAAGCACTTCATCACCCGGGAGCCAGCAGGCAGCGGCGGGAGCTTGGCAGACAGTGCCCAGCCTCCTGGCTACTGCGGTCTGGCTGCTGGGAAAGCCGCCTGGTCAGCCCCTTGCAAGGAGGGGTGCATGCGCCGACAGGCATGGCGTGAGGGCGTAGGACCCGCTGGCCTTTGGGTGGTGAGTCTGGGGCGGGGGGAGCTAAGACCACAGCCCCAGGGACCAGAAAGCCCTGGCCGGCCAGGCCCCCGTCTCCTGTCCTGAGAGTGGGTGACTTGGCGGCCTTTAGTGCACAGGCCTTGGGGAGGCCCAGGCAGCCTGTAAGGTGGGGAGCCGGCAGCGGGCAGGGGGGCTGGCCCAGCAGACCACTTCGCCCAGTGCACACAGGCACCTTGCCAGGTGTGGGGCACACACCCACAGGCCTGCAGAGGGGGTGTGGAGGCAAAGGCACAGGGAGGGGCCTGGCCATGCCGGGCAGCCCCCCAGGGGACCCGGGAGGGTGGTCTGCAGTGCATGTGCCGGGCAGCAGCCTTGAGGGGTGAAATCGGGGCCTGGGGGTGGTGTGATCCTGCAGAATTTGGGGGTTCAGCTCATCAGCAGGGGCTGGGCACGGTGGAGGTGGTCTAGGCCCCACCCCCTCGGCTGAGTGTTGTCAGGAGCAGATGGTGGCATCGGACAGAGACCTCAGGGGAGGAAGGGGAGTGCCCGACTGGACACCCTTGGGAGCAGGGTCTGGTGTGTGTGGGTGGCCTGGGACCTGGTCCCCCATTGGCATCCACTGCCCAGTTCCTTCCAGGGCCCCACCCTCTGGACCCCAACCCCAAATGTGCCAGATCTGCAGCAGCCCCTCCCCCACTCGTCCTGCTCAGGCCCCAGGGGTCTCCGCGGTGGAGCCCACCTTGCTCTCTAGTTCCCTCGCTCCTTCCCGCCCTGTGGTTCTCCGCTGCACAGCCTTGGGGAACCCTCCCACCGCAGTGCCCACTGCTGAGAAGGCAAGGGGCCTGGCGGGAGGGGCTGCCCACGAGTGGGGCAAGGAGACCCTCTGGGAGGCTCATGGGGTCCCGGGCTCCTGGGTGGGGCAGCACCTGGACAGGCGGGAGGGGAGGCCCAGGGCATCTTTCTCTCCCCAGCGTTTTGCTCCTCGCTTGGGCCTGGCCAGCTCTGCGCCTCTGTGGCAGGGCATTTGCACCCATCTCGCACCTCCACCAGCTCCTCCCTCTGCAGGGAGATGGCATCAGCCCCCTCACTGGCCACCAGGCTGAGGGCTGGCACAGTTCAGGAAAGGAGCTGGGGTGGGAGAAGTGTCTGCTGCCCTGGGCAGCCTCCCCAGGGCCCCCCCCCCCCGCCCCGGGACCTGGAGCTCCTCTTGGGGGGTCAGGGCAGGTCACCCTACAGCTCCCAGAGGGGTGGGAGGCACCAACAGGATGACCTGGACTCGGGGCTCCCCATCTGTGGGCCCTGCTGCATGCCAGGCAGCCTCACTGCATGCTGTGCCTAGGCTTCAGGTGGGGTGGGGGTGAGGTATGGTCTGGCTGGGAGCGGGGCCTCCCCGGGAGGACAGGGTGGGGGCGGGGTCAGGTGCACACATGCCCAGAAGGAATCTGAGCTGCCCTCCAGGTGGGCCCTGGGCTTGCCCAGCCTGCAGGTCTCTGCCCCTGCCCAGTCTTCATGCAGAGGGCAGCGAGGGCAGCGTGTGAGAGCGGGGGCTGGGGCTGGTGGCGGGCACACCCCACTGCCCCGTCTCCTTCCTTCCTCCATTCCTCTGGGTTCCTCTCACCCTCACCCCCCACCCGCCTGCCCACCGGCCTGCCCTGCTGACTGCGCTGATCCTTTGTTCACCTCGGGCCTTGGGAGCCCCGATGATCTGCCAGAGCCTTCAGCCCACCACCCTGGGGTGGGAAGAGTGGGGGGAAACCCCAGGACCAACACCTGGGTGGGGGAGGGCTGACTGGCTGAGAGGGAGGCTGGGAACCGCGATGCTGGCCTTGGCCATGGAGGGCCCGCCTGTGGCCCTGAGCCTGGCCCACAAGGGGGTGTGCAGAGTGGTGTACGGTGCGCCCCAACCCCGCCCCTGCTGTCGCCCGCGGGCTTGGGGCTGCGGCTGCTCCTGCAAAAGATACACAACCTCCAGGGGCCCAGGTGCAGCACGTGCCTGAGGGCACCTGAGTAGGGGTGGGTGATGGGTGCCGGCGGGAGGTCAGGTGCCACTGGAGGTTTGGGGGTATGAGGAGGGGGGCTTCCTAGCCCTGTACACCTGCCTGGCCTTGCCCAGGTGGCCTCCCTACATTACTGGGGCTCATGCTGGACGCCCCCATCTGCCTTCGCGATGACACCCATCAGGATGACCCCCACTCCCTTGAGTTTGGGGCCCCTGGTTCCCAAGCCAGAAACCTTGGCTCTGGGACAGGTGGGGGCGGCCAGGTCTGCCGGAGCCAGCAGGGCCTGTTCCTGCCCCAAGTGCCCACAGTTCAGAGCCCCGTCCCTCCACCGTCCCTGGAGGAGAGGGCAGGTCGCCCATCAGATGGCTGGCCGGGCAGCTGGGCAGGGACAAGCTGGCCCTTGTGGAGAGGCCCCAGGCGTGGCACCTCAGGGCTGCCCATCCCCAGAGCACCACAGGTGGCTGCCCGGCATACGGGGACCCGCGGTCCCAAGGCTGCGTCCCTGACCGGTCCCTGACCTCCGGCTCTTGCAGAGGTCACACAGGCTTTGCTTGAATCTGGGAGGGGGCGGGAAGGGGGGTCCTAGAGCTCAGGCCCTGTGTTCACGGTGTCAGGAGTCGGCTGGGCGAGAGGCCTGTGAAGGTGGAGGCTTCCCCGGCAGAGAGCTGGGAGCCGTGGGCGCAGGGCGCAGCTTCTGGGGGTCCCCAGGCCCCGGCCTGCGTGGTGTTGCAGCCGCTGGGAATGATGAGGGGCCCTGGTCATGAGGGGCGCCAGCCCGCAGCTGTTTATCTGTAAGGAGACGTGCTGGTTTCCCCTAAACTGCTCATCGCTCGTTTCCCGCAACACAGGCGGGGGGGGGGGGGGGGGGGGGGGGGGGGGCGAGACCCTTGGGCGCACGGGGTCATGTGTGCGCATGTCTGGATCCACGGGCTCCGAAACCTCAACACGCAACGGAACGAGACAGGCCCGTGGGGTTGGCCTGACCGCGTGGGAAACGCCCCATGTTCCCAGGGTCTGGGGACAGGACCTCCTGGGCGCCCCCTGCTGCCCGGGTGGCGCGGCACTGAGCCCCCTCGGGGCAGCCTCTAGTGGGGGCGTCAGTGTCCCCCAGGGCTTGGGGCCAGGTCAGGCCTTGAGCCTGGGACCCATGTAACCGATAGGGAGCCACTGGGAGAGCGAGGCCTGAGGGAGAGTGTCCGGCCCAGGCCGCACCGCAGGCAGGGCCACCACCAGGCCACGGGGCTGCCCTGACGCCGTGTCCTGAGGGCAGCTCAGGGAGCGGAGCCCACTCGGGGTGCTGAGCGGGGGCCCCAGCGTTAAGTCTCTTGTCTGAAGCTCCTGCCCACAACCCAGGGGCGGAGTGGGGGAGGTCGGGAGCCAGCACGGCCTCCCGCGAGGTGCTGGCAGCCACCCAGGCCCTGGCCTTGGGGTTGGGCCGGTTTCCAGGGTCGGGATCATCCTGGGACATGGTGCCGTCCGTTTCCTCCCACAGCAGCACCACGGGGTGGGGATGCATGGCGGCTGCTGTTTCTCAGGCCCGTCCTGGCCAGCAGCCCGCGGAGCGCTTCTCAGCCTGGGGCTGGGGGCCGGGGGCAGGAAGGGGCCAAGGCTGGCTGACTCTCGGCCCAGATGCATCATGTCCCCCACGAGGACAGGCAGTGAGGACAGGTGGTGGCTGAGCCCCCTCCAGGTTGCGGGCTGGGGGAGGGGCTGGGCCCAGACCCTGCCTGTGTGGCCTCGGGCAGCTCGCTGACCCTCTTTGATGGTACACGACTCCTAGCCTCAGGGGCCCCTCTCCCGGGGTGGCTGACACTTGGGGGTCACAGTGTTTGGGGCTCCCCCATCGAAGCCCCGGGGTTCACAGACTCACGACTTCAGCCCAGGTGCTCCTGAGCCCTGGCAGTGAGGAGGCTCAGGCACAGGTGAACCGCACAGTGTGCCAACCTGGGCATGGGCACGCCACCCGCCCTGGCCCCTGCGCCTGGGCATTTGTCCAATAAGAGGTTGGGGGTCTGTGTGATGGGCCTGGCACAGGCGGCCGCCACTACCCGAGGCCCGGAGGTCCCCAGCGAGGCCATGACCCTTCTGTCCGCCAGGATGGAGGCCTCGTGCCTGGAGCTGGCCCTGGAGGGCGAGCGGCTCTGCAAGGCTGGGGACTTTAAGGCGGGCGTGGCCTTCTTCGAGGCGGCCGTGCAGGTGGGCACGGAGGACCTGAGGACGCTGAGCGCCATCTACAGCCAGCTGGGCAACGCCTACTTCTATCTGAAGGAGTATGCCCGCGCCCTGGAGTACCACCGGCACGACCTACTGCTGGCCCGGTGAGCAGGGGCGCGGGCGCAGGGGAGCGGTCAGCCTCGGGGTGCCAGCCTGGGGGTGTGGCTCAGGGTCTGCACACCCTGCCCTCGGGGCCTGGCTGTCAATGCCAGCTGGGGGCTGAGCTCTCAGGGCCCATGGGTGCCTAGGAAGGGGGCCAGGATCCAGGCAGTACCCCAGGAGGCCGTATATAAGCTGAGACACGTGAGCACGTCTGTATGCCTGCATGGGTGTAAGCACGGGTGAGGCCGAGTGTCTGTGTGCATGAGCACGCGTATGTGCCTGTGTGTAGAGGGTAGCCCCTCCCTGCCCCTGTGTTTCTGGGTGTCCCTGCCTCTGCTGTCCTCCAGCTGCCAAGCCTTTGCCCAGGCTGCTCCCATCTGACACCCTCCCCTCACTTGTCCCTGCCCCTCCTGCTCCTTCGGCTGCAGGGGCCACTCCTCAGCTGCCTCAGTGGCCAGACCCCCAGAGGGCAGTGTGCCCCGCCTCCTTCCCCAGCCCAGACTCACTGCATGTCATAATGCTAATTCTTCGAGGCCCCCAACTCTCCCTGCCTCCATCCGGGTCCTCCCTGAGCCCCTCCCTGCGCCCCTGCAGCTGCAGGCGATGCCAGGGCCTCCCCAGATCTGGCCCCGAGGAAGGGTAACCCTGAGCCGTGCACCCACCCTCCCCGACCCTTGCCGAGACTCCCTGCTGAGCCGGCCCGTCCCGCCCCCCAGGACCATCGGGGACCGCATGGGCGAGGCCAAGGCCAGTGGGAACCTGGGCAACACGCTCAAGGTCCTGGGCCGCTTTGACGAGGCTGCTGTATGCTGCCAGCGGCACCTGGACATCGCCCAGGAGCAGGGTGACAAGGTAGGCAGTCAGCCCCGCTCCCGCCCCCAGCACCCCCTCAGCATGTGGGCCTGGGGGTGCCCCTCCCCAAGTCCTTGCTTTTGGAGCCCTGGGAACAGCCTGGACGGGGCACCCAGGTCTGCGTGCATACCACGGGGCCACCCCAACCTCGGTGCCGCCCGCAGATCGGAGAGGCGAGGGCGCTGTACAACATGGGGAACGTGTACCATGCCAAGGGCAAGCAGCTGTCCTGGAGCGCCGCACAGGACCCCGGGCACCTGCCCCCCGACGTCCGAGAGACGCTGCGCAGGGCCTCGGAGTTCTACGAGTGAGTGGGGGCGGGGTGGGGCCACGAATTCCACACACACTGCCCTAGGCACAGCGCCCCCTCCCCGAGGGCCCCGAAAGTGGCAGCCAGGCTGGCCTCCCTGCCCACCTCTGCACCTCCCCCCGCACCTGCCCTCGGGGGGTCGGCATGTCCTGCCAGCGCTCGCCCACAGCAGTGGGAGGAGGGAACCGCTCGCCAAGCGCATGTGGCCTTAAAGGGCATTGGCTGGCCAGGCATCAGCCCGCACGCTAAGGGTCACAGGTCAGACTCCTGGTCAGGTTCAGTGCCCAGCCCCATTCTGGGCATGTGCAGGAGGCAGCCAATCGACGTTGCTCACACATCGCTGTTTCTCCCTCTGTCCTTCCCGCTCGCTCTAAAAACCAACGGGAAAATACCCTCAGATGAGGATGACCCAAAACACCCCAAACCCTTGGCTGCAAACGGGCCGGGGCATTGGCCAAGCCCCTGGGCGTGGGAGAACTCTTCCCATTAGAACAGAGGTTGGACCTGGGCCCCAGTCGGGGACGGGGGAGCCTGGCCTGAGCCTCGAAGCTTGGACGGCGATGAGTGGATCAGAGCTAAAGGGATCGCTCAGCGTGCTCTGCCTGGGGGACGGTCACTGGGCGCCCTTCCCCACCGGGAGGGACACGGCTCTGACCGACTCTCCCCCAGGAGGAACCTGTCCCTGGTGAAGGAGCTGGGGGACCGGGCGGCCCAGGGCAGGGCCTGTGGCAACCTGGGCAACACCCACTACCTGCTGGGGAGCTTCGTGGAGGCCACGGCCTTCCACAAGGAGGTGAGTGGCAGATGGCGGGTGGGCAGCGGCGGGGCGGCCTGACGCCCACCCCAGGCTGTGTCCCGGCTTGGTGCTGGCTCCCGGGCCTGCCCCCTCTGGACACAGACGGGCGGGCCACCGCGGGCAGGAGGCGGCACTGCTGTCGGTTCGGTCCCGGCTGCTCTGTGACCACCGGCCGCGGTCATCCTCAGCGCCTGGCCATCGCGAAGGAATTTGGAGACAAGGCTGCCGAGCGGAGGGCCTACAGCAACCTGGGGAACGCCCACATCTTCCTGGGGCGCTTCGACGTGGCGGCCGAGTACTACAAGTAGGCACCCTGCGCCGGGAGGGGCCGCCCCAGAAGGGCTGGCTGACAGAGCCGGGGCCAGGGCTGCCGGGAGGCGCCACATGCCAGGCACAGCGGGCCTCCCGGTGCCGGATCTTGGGGGGGCCCAGAGCCGGGACGGCCGTTCTCATGTGGACGAGGGATGGTCAGGACCTTTGGCTTCTGAGAAGCCCTGATTAGGGCCAGGACACTCTCGGGGCCATCGGCCTCCTGGTCTGAATGGCTGCACGGTGGCTGCTGGGCAGAGGCCGGACCACATGCACTGGGTTCTGTGTTGAGCCTGGCGCCCCACGTCAGGACCCTGACCATGTGCTGTGTCCCTGGGCCTCCCGTGAGGTGACTGGCCGGTGTGGGCAGTGCCTGGTGGGGTGCTGCGTCCTGACCGAGGGGAGCAGTGCGGTGGACGCAGTGGGAGGCGCGGTGGCCACCTGAGGGGGGCGGCCAGCCAGGCCTTGGGGTGGGTGAGCTGCTCGCCCCATTGCCCACCGCCCACCCTCAGGCAAGAGTGAGGGGCTGAGCAGGGCCCTGCCCCAGGGGAGGGGGTGCTGGAGCCTCCTCCGGGTGACCCCGCCCGCAGGAAGACGCTGCAGCTGTCCCGGCAGCTGAAGGACCAGGCGGTGGAGGCACAGGCCTGCTACAGCCTGGGCAACACCTACACGCTGCTGCAGGACTACGAGCGCGCGGCCGAGTACCACCTGCGGCACCTGCTCATTGCCCAGGAGCTGGCCGACAGGTGCGTGCCCACGGGGCGGGGGGGGGGCTGCCCAGAGGACTCCTGCAGGCCTTCTCTGCCCCCACCACCCAGGACCCTGAGCAGGCGCCTCACAGAGACTCCGGCACAAGCCGGTTGCACCCTAGTCCATCGATCCTTTAAGCCGCCCCTCCCCCCTTCCTACATGGACAGTCTCGTGCAGAGACAGACAGACCGAAGGTTCCTAAACGCACAGCCACGCACAACCGTCTGGGGTGGGCAGTGGCCGGGGCGAGGGGGCTCAGGGCCACAGGCTGTGGGCTCATGCGGGTGGTGGAGAGGAGGGGCCTCGAGAACCACTGGCTCTTGGGGTGGAGGAGTTTGGCGCCAGATGGTGGCAGAGGTGACAGGCGCGCACACTGCACCGACATGCAGCGAAGCTTAAGTTAATGACCCAAGGGCTGAAGCCGGCTGTCCCCAGGGGTGCAGGGAGCCCTAGGAGAGAGAGCCTTGCTGGCCACTAGGGGGCGAGCAAGCCACGCCGGGAACCCTGGTAGCTGAGTGTCCAGCCCCCCCACTCCACTCTTCCTGGGCTGCCCACCCCTGGACCACCATTCCGGCCCCCCCTTCCTCCCTCACGTCCCCATCTCCTGTGAGGCTGGGCCTGACCACCTGGACACGGGGGTGTGGGAGGCTGGCAGGCCTCGGGGAGGGGCGTGCAGATGTGGACTCAGTTTCCCTCCCTGGCAGAGTGGGCGAGGGCCGGGCATGCTGGAGTCTGGGGAATGCCTACGTGTCCATGGGGAGCCCGGCGCAGGCCCTGACCTTCGCCAAGAAGCACCTGGAGATCTCCCAGGAGGTGAGCCAGGCCGGCTCTACCCCGGCCCCAGCCGCTGCCCCGCCAAGCGGGAAGCCCCCAGGCACCCAGCCCACTCCCATCCGGCCAGGTGCCCTGTGCGCTCCCGGCTCCTGGCCTGTCCCCGTGTCCTCTCTGGTCTGTCGTCTATCGCTGCGTGCTGCCCAGGGGTTGGCCTCCCCACCTCCTCTGAGGCCTGAGGCCAGGTGACCCATTGGCTGCTGCAGCCAGGAAAGGGGGGGGGAGCGAGCAGGAGGCCTGGGTTCTGTCCCCAGCGGAACTGGCCAGGCCGGGCCATAGGGACGCCTGTGCCCAAGGCCTCTGGTCGGAAGGACCTGCCAGAGGCTGCCCTGCAGGGTCTTCCGGGAACTGGCCAGCCCATTGCCACCCCGGGGAGGGTGGGCAGCCCCTGGCTGGGAGCCACAGGGCATCTCAGTGACCTCTGGTTCCCTGGCCCCTAGCTGACCTCTCCTGACCTCATCCCCTTCCTGCTCCTTGCCCCCCGCCCTGCCTCCAAGAAGCCGCCCCATTCAGAGCAGGGCCACGCCACCTCCCTGTAACACCCCTAGTGTGTGCCCAGACCCACCACAGCCCTGTGTCCGGGGGCAGGTGTGGCCCACAGGTGCCAGGGGGAGATGGAGGGAGCAGGAGAGCATGGGTCTGGGGAGGGCCTGGGTGGACAGCCCTCCCCCAGGGCCGCCCTGTCCATCTGAGTACAGGCCCTGGGGCTCCTGCAGAGGCCTGCCTGCCCTTTGGTTTGCTCCTGGCGCTGCACACCCTCTGCACCCAGGTTCTCCTGGGAGCCTCTGTCCAAGCAGAAGCCGGAGGAACCCGGAGCCGGGGGAGGGGGGGCAGGGGGGGCGGGTGCAGCCTGGCTGATCAGGCGAGGCCCATGGAGGGGGCCCGAGGAGGGTCCCACAGGGACCCAGCCTTCCAGCTGCATGAGTGAGGCGGCCTGGGTGCCTGAGACCCCCGCCCGGGGACAGACCCCCACCTCTGGGGCAGGTGCGCCTGGTCTCCTTGGAGACCCACGGAGGCCCCCCAGCCTGCCTGCCCACTGACCCGGCCCTGCTTGGCCACAGATTGGGGACCGAAATGGGGAGCTGACGGCCCGCATGAATGTGGCACAGCTGCAGC
Source organism: Murina feae (assembly GCA_004026665.1). Taxonomy (NCBI): domain Eukaryota; kingdom Metazoa; phylum Chordata; class Mammalia; order Chiroptera; family Vespertilionidae; genus Murina; species Murina feae. The sequence continues at coordinate 15,281 of PVJC01009527.1, read as the reverse complement.
TGGCGCTCGGCCGGCTGAGCAGCCCGGCAGCCGCGGAGAAGCCTGACCTGGCCGGCTACGAGGCTCAAGGTGAGTTCCCGGGCTGCGGGTGGGGGGTCCGGTGCCCATGGCTGGGCCTCGGCTGGGATGCAGGGCCGGGCAGTACTTCGGGTCCCACGGAGGTGGGGAGCCCCTGTGCCTGGGGGTATCAGCTTTGGAGCCTTGCTCTAGCCCACATGGGGGTGAGGGCACAATGGGCTATGCAGGTGCTGGGGGGCACAGATGCTGGCCCTGTCTCCCCAGGGCAGGGTAGGGGCAGGGAGGCTGGAGATGGGCTAGAATGAGGCACTCGAGGGCTGGGAACAGCAAGGGGAAGGGGGAGGCCCCCTTCATGGTCGCCCTCGCCCCCCCCTCAGTGGTCCCTCCACCGGCAGGAAGGGGAGGGCCCTCTGCTCCTACCTTGCTGCCCCCTGAATGCCCCACCAACGTCTGAGGACCCCCTAGGGGACCAGGTAGGAGGGGTTGGTGGGAGGAGAGGGGCTGAGTCAGCAGACGGCCCAGGAGCGGGCACCGGGCACTAATCAGGTCCAGCCACTGTAATGACCTCATTGCTCACGGGCTGCTGGTCGCCCTGTGCAGGTCAGCAATGTGGATGCAGGACAGACCGTTCCCTGCAGAGCAAATAGATGAAGACTGGGGTGGGGGAGGGGTGGCTGCGGGCGGGTGCTGGGTGGCTCAGGCTCGAGGTAGCAGCCCCTCCCCACCCCCACGGTTCTTGTGTTTTTATGGAGTCTGGCCCCCCACCTCGATGGCTATGTTCCCAGGGGCACCCCCTGCCCCCCACCTGGGCTGCTGAGAAACAGGCCAGGAGCTGGCTGCTGAGGGTGGGTCCCAGGGTTTCTGACAGTGGCGTGTCCTAGGAGATGGGGTCACCCCCAACTCAGATTGCTGAAGACTAAAGCGAGGGAGCAAAGTCTTCTGGGGCCCTCAGCCTGCCCGTTTTGGGGGTGCTGTGGTCGAAGGAGATGGGATGGAGTGTGCCCCCCCAGGAAGTATCAGGCCAGGATTTTCTGAGGATGGGCAGCTCTGAGAGCCCTTGGCAGCCCCTGGCCCTTGGGGGCCACCCTCTGGGAACCCGGGCAGGAGGTGGGGGCAGGGCTGCTCTGCGCCTGGAAAGGCCCGTCCTCCTGGGGGAAGGGGGGCCGTGGTGGGTGAGCAGCCCGCTGTGCGGAACAAGGCAGCTTCTGTCCTCCCCACACCAGCTCCTCGGCTGCGCCTGAGCTGGACCCTCCCGGCCAGGCCCCCAGCAGCCTCCCCTCCCGCCCCCCTGCAGGCTGGCAGCCAGGGAAGCCAGCAGGCCCTGGGAACAGGCCATCCTGGGAGGGTGGTGGCCCTGCAGCCTGCCCAGGCCGGAGGGGCAGCTCTGGGATGCGGCCTGCTGGCCACTGGAGGCAGGCAGGTGCCCTGAGTGTGGGCAGCCCTGGAGGAGACCCCGCTCATGTGAGCTCCTCTCGGCTTCCTGCAGGGGGGTAGCGTTCATTCCCTCACCCTCCCTCCCATCCCTCCCGTGCCTCCTGAGCCAAGCGCCCACTCCTGGGAACTCCTTGGGGGGTGGGGCAGTCGCATATCCAGAGCCTGTCAGTTGGGGTGGGGGTAGAGGGAATGGGGAGCACCTCAGAGGGCAGGGGCGCTCCAGTGAGGAAGGAGGCCCTGTGCTGGGCCCAGGAGGGTGCAGAGGAATTCAGGAGGCGGGAGCAGGGGCGTGGCCTGCGGGTGGGCGTGGCGCCTGGTGGGCGTGGTCTGTGGCTGGTGTCTGGCCAGCTGGAGCCAGGCCTTGGGCTTGCTTCCTTGTCTTGATGAAAACAGGGGCCCTTCTGTAGCTGGAGGACCCAGAGCCTCCCCATTCAGCCCCAAGCCCAGCAAAGAGGCCTCACCCACCCCCCAGCGAGTCTATGCGCGTGGGGCGCCTCCCTGTCACTGTCTGGGCCCCAGAGTCCAGGTGTCCTTCCCAGCAAGGGCACCTGGCGATGGGCGTGCAGGACGAGGGCCCTGGGACAGCCCCGACGCGGCTGCTCCATCGGTGCAGAGCAGAGGGAGCCAGTCCGCCTGCCCTCTGTGGGGCATCCCCTGTCGGTCCCCATGGGCCTGGGCTGTCCCGTCTCCCAGGCTTGCGCTGCTCTGCGGCCCCCTCCTCCTCCCGTCCCTGCTCAGGGCGTCCCTGCTCAGGGCGTCGGGGGTGCGGAGCAGCAGGAGCCCCAGGACACGCACTGAGGGGTTGAGATGCTCACGGCTGTTTACACTGCCAGCTCTGGTCCTGCCTCTGCCATGTCCTGGCTGGCTAAGTGTCTGGACCCGGTTGTGCCTCAGTCCCCATCTGGGAGGTGGGCCCACGGTCATCCTGGGAACCGCGTCTGAGGGCACAGCTGCCTGTGCGGGCACGCCTGCGGCCCTGACTTCCCCGTCCTGCCCCTGCCTGCCCCTCCCCACTCTGTGGCCTTGTCCCTGCGCCGTTCCTCCCTGGGAACATGGGGAGCCGCCCGCAGGGGCCCACACGCAGGCGCTCAGCTGACACCAGCTACTCGCCAGGCCTGATGGAGCACCTACTGCTCGCCAAGCCTGTGGGAGCTCTAGGGGCACCCAGCGGCCAAAACAGGCAGGCATGGCGACCAGTCCTGTGCCAAGAAGTCGCCGTGTGTCTCTGTGCTCGGGGGATGGAACAGGGACAGCCGGGGTGCCGGGGGGGCCGTGTCAGTCCGCGCTGGCCGTGCGACGGAACCTTCTTTCTCTCAGTCTGGAGGCTGGGGGTCCGAGCTCAGGGGCCAGCGTGGTGGGTTCCGGTGAGGGCTTCCCGGCTTGCGGAGGGGAAGTGTGGGTGCAGGAGAGCGAGCTGTCTGGTCCCTTCTCCTGAGGCCCCCAATCCCAGGGCAGCTCCCGCCCCCCCCTTGACCTCAGCCAGCCCAGATCACCTGCCAAGGCCCAGGGCCCACGGCCCAGCCATCACACTGGGCTTTGGGCGTCCGAGTACGACACAAACACGCAGCCTGTAACAGTGACATCTGAGCAAAGATGAAGGGCAGGGGGAATGAGCCCTGAGCAGAAATGGAGGAACCGCGTCCAGACACGGGCCCTGCAGGAGCGAGCCTGGCCCGAGGCAGGGGGTAGTGGGGCTGTGCCTGGGGCAGATGAGTGTGAAGAGTGGAGGGGAGCGGGGAGGGCGGCAGGGCTGACAGGTTCTAAGCGCCTGTGGAGATCGGGACGTGGGTGCAAGGCTGGGGGGGGCAGGCGGGTGTGGGGGTAGGCGGGCGGGTACCAGACTCTGGGTGAGGCGGGAAGGGGTCGGGTTGGGACAGGATGTCAGGGTGGTTGGTGGGGGCAGAAATGCTCACCAGGGAGGGAGGGAGGGAGGGACGGCGGGGAAGTTTCCAGGCCTCGCCCTCAGGTGGGAGGGGCGGGCGGGGAGTGAGCTGGTGGTGCCCGGCCTGAATGCCCCCAGTCAGCCAAGGTGTGGGTGCCGGACGGGCAGGCGGAGGACGGGGCTCCCTCAACACAGAGGCTGCATTTAGCTGGGCCCGAGGCCGCCGCCGCACTGGCCGCGGGGACCCGCCCGGAGCTGGACGCGTGTCGGGGGCGGTGCAGCCGCTGCCAAGGCCAGGGACGCGGAGGGCCAGGAAGGGCCAGAGCGGCCGAGGGGGCCCGGGGCCCAGCAGACAAGGTGGGGAACCCGAGTGGGGCCCTTGGGGGTCGGGCGGGCGATGGAGCAGGGGCCTGTGCAGCAGCTGTGTTTGGCCTATGACCTCTCAGCCCTGGGACCGAGGTGTCCCTCCTTCTCCCCATCCATGCAGATGGCACAGGGGCGGGCAGAGCCCCCAAGTGCCATGGGGTCTGGGAGTGAGTCCTTGCCTCTTCCTCATGGGCTGGGAGGAGGGGCCCTGACTGCGCCCTGGGCCCGTGTCCCTCAGCTTCACGATGGGTCGGGCTGCCCTGCTCCGGGCGCTCAGGGGCGGGGAGAGCAGCAACCCCCCCCCCCCCCCCCCCCCCCCGACTCCTGGGACAGCGGCTCCAGCATTCCGGCCCAGGCCACTCGTTTCTGCCTCTAGAGAGCGGGAAGGGGTGTGGCTCCCTCAGAACCTAGAGGCCGGACAGGGAGAGGGCCCGGCGCCCAGCCATCCCTCCAGCCCTCTCTGGGCCCCAGTTCTCGTGAAGCCCTGGACACTCGGTGGCTCCCTCCCTCAGGACTGTCCAGGCAGGAGGTGTGGCCGGGGCTGGGGGCTCCCCGTGTGGCCTGGGCGGCCACCGAGTGAACAGGGAGAGCGCGGGTCCCGAGCTGGGGAACTGGCCTTTACTGGGGACACGGAGTCAGACCCAACCCAGGCGCTGCAGGGCGCACCCCGCCTCCACACCACACGGCCACGCACTCGCCGCCTGAGCCTCCACCCGGGGTGGGAGAGGCGAGCTCGGCCCCGGGGTGCGCCCCAGCGCCCTGGATTCGGGGCCCCGCGGGCTGACGACCGCTGTTCGGCAGGGGCCAGGCCCAAGAGGACGCAGCGGCTGAGCGCCGAGACCTGGGACCTGCTGAGGCTGCCCCTGGATCGGGTGAGCGGGCGGGCGGGTGGCTGGGTACACGGTGAGGGACATGGCGGGGTCAGGAGGACGTCAGAGCGTGGGCTGCGGGCTAATGAGGCCGCTGCCTGTCTCCTCTGTCCACGTCATCCCTGCCCAGGAGACAGACGTGCCATCTGCCGGTCAGGTCCCTGAGAGGCCCTGCAGGCCTGTAGTGCCACCACCCACTCCCTCCCTCCCTCCATCGGGGCCCTGCCCGCCATAACCCCGGGGCCCCAGCCCCGTGTCCTCACCCCACAGACCCCACTGCCCTGCCCAGCATGTCCCAGACCCCCGTCAGGGCCTTGGGTGCTGGTGGCCCACCCACGCCTGGCCTCCCGCCCTCCCCAGGAGCAGAATGGAGACAGCCACCACGCCGGGGACTGGCGGGGGCCGGGCAGGGACCTGCTTCCCCTCCCCGTGAGGAGCAGGAAGTACCAGGAGGGGCCGGACACTGCTGAGAGGAGGCCCCGGGAGGGCGGCCACTCCCCGCTGGACAGCGCCGAAGTCCGGGTGCAGATGCCACGCACGGTAGGCAGCTCGTCCTCGGCTCAGCAGGGGCCCATCAGGACAGCATGTGGGGGCAGAGGTCATGGCCCTGGCCGCCTGGGACCTGCTGGCAGTGCAGGGACAGTGTTGAGCTGTGAGCCACACCCAGCCCAGCCGGCACCGTGGACAGAGCAGCTGTGCCCAGCGTGGGGACGGGCAGCCCACGGGAGATGGACAATGGGGGGTGGACGGATGCGCTGGCCTCCTCCTGCAGCCTGGCAGGTGTCCCTCTGTGCCCTGAAGCCCCTCCAGGCTCATGGGAGCAGGTCAGGGTTCAGAGGTCAGCCTGGACACCCCCTCAACCCCCAGAACACCTGGTCCAAGCCTCTGGAATCCGTCTGAACACAGTTCCCTCCTCGCTGTCACCCCCTCCCCAGCCTGTGGTGTCGGCGCAGGATTCCCCCCACGGTGGCTGCTTCCACCCTTTCCCGGGAGCGCGGGTGGGCGTCTGCCGACCCCTTTGACCCCAGCACTGCTCAGTCACCAGGGCCTGTGTCCATGGAGCTGAGGAGGGGGTCCCTGCACAGGACGGGGCGCTGGATGCCCGGGCGAACAGGCCGTGTTGTTGGGGACCAGTCCCGCCCCAAGCCCAGGTAGTGGGCCTTGCCCCACAGGAGGGCTGAGCGGTCTGAGGGGCCTGAGAACTCGCCTTGGGACCGGGCATGGGGAACAGGGCTGGGCAGGCCCAAGGTGGGGCCTGGGGGGGTCCTGAGCAGGCCCAGCCGGAAAGGACTGGACAGGGGAGGACCCCAGTGCCCAGGCACGGGGAGCCACGTGGCTGAGGCACAGGGAGGACTGACGGGCTGGGAGGATGGGTGATGCCCGGCCTTGCCCGTGGCCCCCGTCCCCGAGCTCCCCACCCAGGCGACAACACTGCCCGCACCCGCCGTTGCCAGGTGACCCAGGGCTGAGTGAGGGGGGGCAGAGCCCAAACCCCAACTCCCCAGCGTCTCCCCCACAGCAGGGAGAACAAAGGGACCTGTCTTCCCTGCTCCCGCATCCTCACCCACATCAGCCCCCCGCACGGCAGCTGGTTGCGAAGTTTCCAACAGGAAGCCGGGGCCAAACAGTGCGCCGCCTCCGGTGCCCAGGGGCTCAGCCTCCGGGCAGAGGTGGGCCCAGGCCGCGGGGTCCAGGCTGTGCCCGTCCAGCCAGGCCAACGTGCTCCCAGCCCACATCCGTCAGCCCCCCCACGCTGCTCCCTGGCACCCCTGTAGCTGCCGCCTGGGACCCCTTCTTCTGAACAGACAACAGCCGACACCTGGGCCTGTCCTGTGTAGCTCATTTACAGAAACCCCAGGAGGGAAACTGAGGCAGAGGGCAGGGGTGTCAGGCCAGACCTGTGGTGCTGGGGCTCCAAGGCCCGTCGGCCCGGCATCTGAGGCTTGGCCCCGTGAGAACAGCAGACTTTGGGGTGCTGGTGTTGTCGGGGGACTCCCATGGCCCCACTCGAGGCCTGGACCCAGTGGCAGGGTGAGCCCCCTGCCTGCCAGGCGCCTGACCCAGCTCCCTGGATAGGAGGCAGCCACGGAGGGCTGGGCCTGGGCTGCTGGGGCCCCCTCTGCCCCCCGGGATCTGCACTTGCTGTGGGAGGGACGGCCTGGGAGGAGGCTCCAGTGGCCCCTGTCCTGCCCTGCTGTGTGGGGAGGGGCTGTGGGAGGGTGTCGGGCTGCACGGCTGGTGCTGGGGGTGACTGAGCCCCGAGGTGCGAAGCCCCCGTGACCGGCTCCCCGTGGGGCAGCAGCCGCCCTGGCTCTGGAATCGACTGGAAAAGGTGGCGGCGTCTCTGGGGCTGACCCAGCGAGGGAAGGACGCGGGGCCTGGGGTGGGAGTGGGTTCAGCCAGAAGGCTCGGTGCTGTGCTCAGGGAAATCCACTTCCGAGTGTTTACGCAGCGCCTGTGTGTGTGTGAGCGCGTGTGCGTGTGCATGTGGTGTGCGTGTGCGAGGGAGGGAGCTCGGCTGGCGGGCAGGGACGGGGAGGGGCCCTCACCCGGTCCTACTTAAGCGTGCGCCTCCCGGGGCCCTGAGTCTGAGCGGCGAGGTGCACGGGCGGTGCGCGCAGGGTAGCGAGTGGCACGGGCACCTTGGCGTCCTGCCCAGGCTCCTCGTGGCCGGCACCGGGTGGACCCAGTGAGCTACGGACAGGTGTGAGTGTGGGCCTGACAGGTGGAGGGGGGAGCCTCCCGCTCCGTGTGAAGCTAGACCCCAGCAGAGCTATGGGTGGGGGTCGGGGGGACAGGGACTGGGTGGTCACCCCAAGGGTCCGTGCCCGGGTGAGTTCAGGGTGTTCCCTGCCCCCACGGCCTCCCCGCCTGCTCACTCCCTGCCCCGGGTTCTGGGCAGCACTGGGCCATGGCATCACCCCTGAGGGGCTGGCTAGGCAGGTTGGGAGGGGCAGCCCCAGGCCAGGGGTGGGGAGCCTGTGCTCCCAGTGAGGGACTGGAATGAATTCTGGGAGGGGCTGGAGCGAGGCCTGAGGAGCTCCGAGACCCGGGGTGGACGGAGCCTGAATTTGGGGCAAAGGAGAGGTCGGAGCAGGGATAGCCCCCGGGCCCCTCGGCTGGGATCCAGGGGTGTCCTGAGCAAGGGTGCGGGGGCTCCGAACTGCCCAGACCCCCCATGTGTGCCTCTGGTCTCGGGCCCACAGCCCCCACGTCACCCGGGAAGCGTCAGCCTTTCCCAGGTGGCCCCGGCTCCAGAGGGTGGGACTGCCAGGCCTGGGATGGGCTCTGCCTGGGCCACAGGAGCCTCTGGACACAGTGCAGGGCCCTCGAAGCCCTGACCCCGACCCTGGCCCTGGCCCTGACCCCGGCCCTGACGGGCTGCGGAGGCCTTGAGACAAATGAGCGCAGTGTCAGTTCAGGGGAAGCTGGAGAGCGCTGGGGTCACAGTTGTCCTGGGAGGGGCCTGGCTCCCTTCACCTGGCCCTGTGTGCTCACCCCACTCCTGGCTGAGCCCGGGATTCCCCACAGACACTCAGCCCCCAGCAGCCTGGGAGCAGAGCCCACGCCCTCCCGGGGGAGGCACCCGGCCGCCCTGCGCTGTGCTCGGCCGCGCTCTGCCTGTAGGTCCCCGTGAGGCCTCACCAAGGGCAGCCCCTGGCCAGGGCCCCTCATGCCAGCTGTCCCTACCCTCCCTCCCAGCTGTGATGTTGGGGGCCCGCAGGAGAGCAGAGACCTGGGGGGGGGCGGGTCTTAAACTGTGGCAGCCTTGGGCCTGTGGCCTGCGGGGGTGGGGGGACCTCCAAGCTGCCACCTCCCCACTGCAGACCAGGCTGGCTGCTCCATGCTGCTGTGTGAGCTCAGGGTCCTGCAAAGTCTGTGCCTCAGTCTCCCCGTGAAGTGGTGGTGTCTGCTGCTGTGGTCTCTGCGTGCCCGGCTCGGACGGGGGGCTGGGCAGGGCCCTGGACCAGGCCTGGGGAGGCTGGGGGGTTGGGCCAGCTCTGGCTCTGTCCTCTGGACGGCCCAACAGACCCCACTTTCCAGCCACCCCTCCTGTGGATGTGTGAACTGAAGCCCAAGGTCACTGGCCAGGAGGGACTCGGCCAGGCCCAGTGGCCCCGCATCTTAACCCTCACCCCACCTTCCCCTTCCCTCCAAGGACCACTCTCCCCCATCCTGACCCGCCGGTGGGACTTGCCCGGGCCCAGCTGGGTCACCCTGGGGTCAGGCTGCACTGATGGCATCCCCAAGGCCCGGGTGGTCCAGCTGCAAACCTAGGGGAGGGGCAAGGTCATGGCCGAGGATGAGGGATGGACATGGTGGTGCTGGGAGCAGGGGCTAGGAGGCGGCTAAGGAGAGTCCTGCCCCCAGCCCAGGCCCAGCAGCTCCCTGGGTCGTGTTCGGCGGGGGGGGGGGGGGGGGGGGGGGGGGGGGGGGGTCTGTGCAGGGCCGCCTCTGTGGCCAGCGCTGACCACCCCGTCCCCGTCCCCCAGAGCCTCCCCCGGGTCCCGTCCTCCGACGAGGAGTGCTTCTTCGACCTGCTCAGCAAGTTCCAGAGCAGCCGCATGGATGACCAGCGCTGCCCGCTGGAGGAGGGCCAGCCCGGGGCCGCTGAGGCCATGGCCGCCCCCGCCCTGGAGGAGAGGATGGGTGAGCACCACCGGCTCCGACCTTGAAGGGGCAGAGCCCCCAGCTCCGAGGGCGAGGGGGGCGAGGGCGGTGCAGCCAGCTGCAAAGTGCCCCGTGTCACTGAGCTCCCGCCCCCGCCTCGCCCAGAGCTGCCTCCTGGGACGCGTCATCCCGCCCGCCCTCCATCCTGGTGTCAGGAGCTTCGTAGGAGGGGGGCTCCCCTCCTGTCACTTTCCGGAGGCAGGTGTGGGCAGCGGGGACCCCATGTGCTCCCTGCAGTGCTGTGGGCAGGGCTGGGCTGACACCTCAGAGGGGGCTGACCTCCTGGCCCTCCCTGCGCCCCTGTCCCCGCAGCCCAGCCCTCGCTCACAGCCTCCCCGCAGACGGAAGAGCTCTTCGACCTCATCGCCAGCTCACAGAGCCGCCGGCTGGATGACCAGCGTGCCAGCCTGGGCCGCCTCCCGGGGCTGCGCGTCACCCACAACAACCTGGGGCACCTGCGTGGCGACAGGGACCCCCAGGCGCCGGGGGATGAGTTCTTCAACATGCTCATCAAGTGCCAGGTAGGCGCTGCCGGAGTGGGGTGGGCGGGGGAGGACAGGCGGCTCGGGAGGTGTCATCAAGCCGCTACAGGTGGTCAACACCCCCGAGGCCACCTCAGGATGTCCTCCATGCGGCTGTTTGTACAGAGCTGGGGCGGTGGCTTCGGGGACCCCTGCAGCCTTCCACTCTGGTCAGAGAAAAGCCACAGGGCAGACGGCACCCACAGTGTGGAGGCCGGCGGGTCTCAGTGCCGGGGTCTGGGCAGCATGGGGTCCAGGCCAGGAGAGCCCTCCCTGGGGCGGGGGGCATGCGGACTGCAGGCAGAGCGGGCAATTTGCAGATATGCGGCTCGGCCCCAGCCCCAGCCCCAGCCCGAGGCCCCCCGAGGCCACCTCAGAGGGGGCTGACCTCCTGGCCCTCCCCCCACCCTGTCCCCGGAACTCCTGACTGCACCTCTGTCAGGGTGCTCTGGGGGGGCCCCTGGGAGCTCCACCTCCCAGATGGCTCACCCCACACCCCGCAGCTGTCCCGCCCGAGGCGGCCTCGCCCCTCCTGGCCTGGCCCTGTCACTGGCTGACAGCCGGTGCCTTGGGGTTGTCTGTAGGGCCTCTGCTGGGCCGGCCCTCCGAGGCCTGGAGGGCAAGGCCCCCGACCGTGTGTCCGTTCTGCCCAGTCCTCCAGAATCGACGACCAGCGCTGCCCGCCACCCGACGGGCTGCCCCGAGGCCCCACCATGCCCGACGAGGACTTCTTCAGCCTCATCCAGAGGGTGCAGGCCAAGCGCATGGACGAGCAGCGGGTGGACCTCGCCGGGAGCCCGGAGCAGGAGGTGGGCGGGCCCCCCGAGCCTCGGCAACAGTGCCAGCCCGGCACCAGCTAAGGCCTCGAACCCACAGCCAGGCCCACCCTACTCCTGGATGCCCAGGGAGCGGCTCTATCGCCCAGGATGCCCACAGCCTCTGAGAAGCTCATCCTCCCGAGGCTGTGGCTGAAGGCAGGCTGGGCCCCATGCCCTTCCCACTGAGCCGGACACTGGGCACTGCCCCCACCGAGTGCCCCTCCCCAGGGAGGCAGGCTAGGCCAGGCCAGGCGGCGGGGGGTGGGGGGGGTGGGGGGGGATTTATGTCCTGGGCCCGAGCCCTCCCCCCCATACACAGCTCCCCGCAGGCCTGCCCGGCCAGCCCTCCCTCACCCCGGCCCCTGCCCCTGCCCAGTGGGCCTTCAGCATGTCGGCCCCAGATGGGTGCTGTCCGGGCCTGGGCCTCTCCCTGCCCCATCGCTGTCTTTCAGCCAAATGTGAAAACCCTGCTGTCGCCCCACCCCCCAAAGGTTCTGTGCAGCCTTCTTGGGGGGCCACCAGCAACATGGACGTCTGTCCTCCCAGAGCTGGTCCCAGGCCCGGCCTCTCACCCCCAGGAGGGCCCCTCCCTGTCCTCCCCTCCCTCCCACCCAGGCTGCAGCGGGGGACAGGGAGCCCACAGTGGAGGCAGGCTCACCTGCTCCCATGGCCCCGGCCCTGAGCCCGAGCTCCACGCGGCCCTGAGCAGGCAGGCCTGAGAGGAAGGAGGGGGTGAGCGTCCACATTCCTCAGCTCCAAGCTCTGGAGCCCGGCCATGGCCTGCACCTGGCCATGCAGGATGGGCAATGGCATGGAGGCTCCCCCACCATGGCCATGGTGGCAGCAGGTCAGCACAGCTGGGCTCAGCTCCGCCCTCCCCCACCAGCCAGGGCTACACCGTCCCTGCCTCCTCCGTATGTGGGGGGGGGGGGCCGGTCCTGCCCCTCCCTGTACCCAAGGTGGCCACGGGACGGGCAGGAGACAGCCCTCGCCCACACTCATTCCTGAGCCCATTTGCAGGCTCCCCTCCACCCTCACCCCCAGGGCAGGGGTTGATTCTCTGCCCCAAGACACAGGACCTTCTCTTCCAGGTCCTGCTCTCAGCACCCAGCCCTGGGCTCTGGGTGGAGGGGAGGGTGCTGGGGAGTGCCTGGCGGGGTGTGACGAGGGGTGTGGGGCCCGGTACTTGAATGCGTATTTATTGCCCCCACGTTTTTGCCACATTGTCCACGGGCCCTTCCCAAACCAAGGGTACATCTGTTTTTCTAGAGAAATAAAGTCGGCCAAGCGAATGCTGTCTGTGTGGGTTTTAGGCTGGGGGGTAAGCTAGCCTGCGGGCAGAGCTCCCGGGTGCTCTCCCTCCTGGGGTGTCCTGCTCCACCCCCACCCTCACCCCTTGGCATTGCCCCTGCGAGGGGCAGTTGCTGTCCTAACCGGACTCACACGCCAGGATGCGCTTACCTTTCGGGTCTCAAGTCCCCACCTAGGACCGGAGGGGCCACCTAGAGCACAGGGGGGAGAGGGGACTGTGGCCTGTGACATCACTGCTCCCCCAGACCCTGATGGTCAGCCTGTGAAGGTGCAGCTAAGGGAGCAGGCTGGGGATGGTGCCCCACAGATATGGACACCCCGAAATAGCAGCTGTCATAAGGCGCTGTCCCCAGGAGGGTCTTCTCCTCACTCCCCATGACCTACTGCTCCATCCACACCCCTCACTGACCACAGGGCCCGGACCCTGCAGAGGGGCGAGGCTGGCTCCGCAGGGACAGCAAGCAGGAGCACACGGGGTGGCATCGCTCCTGAGATGGAGCAGGGCCCCTACCACAACAGTCCTCACTCCCCAGAACCCTGGGGCCCGAACACTGCAGCTAAGGGCTCTGACAAGTCCTGCAGGAAGTCGTGGGATGCTAACCCTCCTGAATGTCCCCTAATTTGACCTTTTGGAGAGGGCCCTGGACTAGGGCTGAGGGAGGAAAGATAATGAGGGACGGCGGGGCGGAGAGGCAGGCCCAGAAAGCAGAGAAGCCCGGCTGGAAAGGGCAGCAGCCTGGCGACAGCCACTGTCTGAAAGTGTGGCGAGGCCAGGAGACCAGGAAACCGTGCCACTGAAAGAGGCATTTGATCCTGTGGCAGGTCCCAGAGGAGGGGCCACCAGGAAGGTTGCAGGTGGGCCAGAGGCAGCAGAGGGGACACGCACAGGGCCTGGCAGGCCCAGGATTGATGGGTGCAGACAACCGGCGGCTCCCAGCAGGTGCGCTCACAGGCATCTGTCATCTCTCTTGCGGGGGAGGGGGAGGGACGGGGACAGTCCCTCCAGGGTCAGCAGGGCTTATAGGTCAAAGCATCAGAAATTAACACACACATCCAAACCACAGGCCTCAGTTTCCCTAGCCATGAAGGGAGGATTCTGGGTGACCCTACTAGGTCCAGCCAGCTTCTCAGGCCTCCCCAAATTCAGTCCCAACTTGGGGGGCAGTGAGGCAGCCAGGCCGAGGCTCGGCCCCCGCTCCTGCGCTCCTGCATCCCAGGGCAGCCAGAACCTCGGTGCTCCGCGGGGGAGCAGGCGGGGGCGCTGAGAATGACAGTGCCTGCAGATGGCGCAGGAGGCGCTGGCGGGAATAATGGAGGGTTGTTTGCCAAGGAGAGGACAGGGGGTAATCGAGGCAAAGCACAAGCTGCCAGCGCCCCAGAGAACAAAGCTGAGGCTCTGGGGGCCGGCACGGGGCGGTGATGGGAGCTCAGATCCCGCCCAGATCCGACGGGCTGGTGATTCATGCTGAAGGTCACACAGCCCAGAACACTCCGGGAAATAAACACACTTTCATAAACACAGGAACATCCTGGGGAGGCCGTCAAACAAGGCTGGGAGACAAACCGCATGCCCCCGGGTGGGGGCCACGTGGGGCACGCCCGCCCCCGCCCCTCAGATGGCGGCCCAGCTCCCGCTGCCCTCTTCACCAAGGATGCCCGGCCCATCGGCAGCTGCGGTGAGCCGCCTGGCTTGTGTCCAGGGGGTGGCAGGTGGCAGAGAGGGATCTGGAGGGCCTCCCTGTGTCTGACCCGAGAGGTGTGCCGATCCTGCCCAGGAAGGACGCTGGCTAACTAGCCATCCCTCAGGCCTCTCCCCAGAAACAGCTGGGTCACGACTGGGCCAACCTATGGCTGTGCCCAGCCTGCTCTTCCCGTCAGTGCCCGACCGGGTGGCCCACCCTCATCTGCGGACGGGAAGGCAGAGGCTCAGCGGGGCAAAGGGACCGCCCCGAGGCCACACAACCAGGCAGAGGCCTGAGACTCCACGTCCAGCCCCTCTGAGCAGGGCGCCAACGGTGGGCAAGGGCACCACTACCCCCCCCCAACCCCCAAGGCTGCACCTAGAGGGGTTCTGGGAGTTACTGACTCGGAACCAGGGACAACAGGAGAGCCCAGGGCTCGGTGCCTGCAAGTGATGTCTTTATTGCCAGAAGCCGGCGCGTGCACAGCGGCCTGGCTGAAGCAGCCCTCTCAAGGGCTGGGGAGAGGGTCAGCTGGGCTCTGTCTTGCCAGGGTGGGTGGGATCCTTGTCCTCACCCCCTTCTGTTGCAGTGGTAGATTTGGGGGCCCCCGCAGCCTCTAACACCAGCTCCAGAGCCCCATCACCGGCCACTCGGCACACCTTCTCCCCTCTGGCTGCCAGGATTTCTTCAATATTCCTGAGGGAGAGGAGGCACCATGACACTCCAGGCCCCTCACTTGACCTGCAATGTGGCCCTCGAGGGCACCCAAGGCCAAGCTTGAGCCAGGAACGTGGGTCCCTGCACTGGGTGGCATCGGGGCCACTGCGCATCACCTTCCCCACGCCCCCAGGAGTGGCTGTTACCGTCCGATTCCCCGGGAGAATGCGTGCCCAGAAGCCCATCTGAACTGAGGGCCACCTGGCCTCAAGGCTCCTGACCACTGCCCCCCTGCTCTCCACAGAGGGTAGCCAACTCTGCAGGCCCAAGGCCTCGTCCACACCACCTCACACGCACCTCGTGTCTGGTGTGGTTGACCAGCCAGCATGGATAGAGGACAAGCTCCCTCCCCACAGCAGGCACTCAGGACATCTTTGTAGGAAGGAAGGAACCACAAAATGCAAGGAGCCATTGCTTTAAGCGTCAACCTCGCCTGACCCTTCCGCTGCCTGTGGCCCTGACAAGCGGGTCCTGCCTGCAGTCGGCCCTGGGGCTCATTTAATACAAAGTTGTTGGTGGTTTCTCTGAAATTCAAAGATAGCTGCTCCTCCAGTTTGATAAGGTGGGAGAAGAGGGCTCTGTAAACCTCCTTAGGGAGGCGGGTGGGGCTCTGACCCCGGACTGTCTCCCAACCCTGCACAGGTGGCCTCCTCACCTCTTCCCATCTAAGTCGGAGAACCAGCCCAGGTTGTCCGCGATGATGTGGTGGTTCTGGCAGCCAGGGCAGGTCACAATGACCACTCCCTGGTGATAAGCCAGCTTGGAGATCCGCTTGGAGGACCGGGTCCCACACACCTGGAGGAGACGTGGAGGCAGGGCAGGTGAGGCCACGGGCCCGCCCTCGGGGGTAGCTCCCCGACTAGGTGCAGCCCCTGCCCTCCCAGGACACGCCCCCTAAGGCATAGCTCCACCCCTCTCCCACCAGGCCCCGCTCTGGGGACAGCTCTATTCCCGCGTGGCCACACCCCTCAAAGGACACACCCCCAACGCAT